>JANTCA010000311.1:0-12797 GCA_024741275.1 Chironex yamaguchii
TAGCCAATCATAAACAAGAAAGGAAACAAAGAAAGAGAAAATGAAGAAACAAAACATTATTGGAAGAGTCCAAGTGATAAAAAGAACTCTTTCTGCCTACAGAGTACTGGTTTTCTATTTTTAGTGTAGACAGACTCCAATACACTTCGATGAAAGGACTATCTAGCTGTGCCAATAATCCGAAAATTCTCGTCCTTATACATTTTGGCGCATTCTGAAATTTCTAGTAAATGTTGGCCTATGGCTGTTCTCTAGGAGGAATTGGTGTTTGGCATACAGTGGCTGGAACATGTCGTTTGATCCTGTCACTCAATCTTTGAGATGTGCAACCTAAAGATCGAGCTTCACTTCGGCACAAAAATTCATATACTGCTAAGCTTTTTTGTGTGGTATGTACACAAAACTTGTGAATGGATGGCAAGATTTTCTAGTCGTAAAAACAATTTTTGGATTGACAGAAGAGAAACACTTAACTACAGGGAGATCAACTAGGAGTCTTCAAATTCAGCTGCAACAGTTAAGATAGCCAACTTTAAAGCACTAGAACAATTAGTTGATGGACTTGAACACCTCAGAGCACCCCAAAAGAGAGGCATATTCATGCTGGTTAATTCCTATGCAAACCTTTTTACCAATTTACCGGGTCTTACCAAAACAATGGTACATGATGTGGATGTGGGAAATGTTGAACCATAAAGCAACACCCGTATTGTCTCTACCCTATTAAAGCAAAGCTTATGAAAGAAGAAATTGCGTATATGCTGGAAAACAACATCATTGAGCCTAGTCAAAGTAATTGGACCTCTCCAATTGTTCTTGCGTCAAAACCGGACAGTTCACAGTGGTTTTGTGTCGATATTTGTAAAGTTAATGAAGTTACAAAGAACGATTCTTACCCAATTCTGTGTGTTGATGATTGTATTGACAAAATTGGGCAAGCAAAGTTTGTCAATAAATTTGATCTTTTGCAAGGGTATTGGCAAGTTCCTGAACAGATCGAGCAAAAGAGATATCTGCATTTGCCACATCAGAAGGTTTATTTCAATTTAAAGTTCTGTCCTTTGGCATGAAGAATGCTCATGCTACTTTCCAACGGGTAATGAATACCATTACTTTAGATATGGGCAATTCTGTTACGTACACTGACGAAGTTGTCGTCTTTAATGACACTTAGGAAATACACCTTGCTAGCATTAATAGCTTGTTTAAGAGACTAAAAGCAGCAGGTTTAACTGTCAACGTGGACAAATCTGATTTTGCTAAGGTACATGTGACCTACTAAGCTTTTGTTGTCAGCCAAGGCATAGTGAGGCCTAGAATGGCCAAAGTTCCAGCCATTCTTGAGTTTCCAGCAACGAAAAATAATAAAGACCTCATGCGTTTCTTAGGAATGGTAGCCTATTACAGGAAGTTTTGTAACTTTGCTGAGATTGCTGCTCTGTTGACCGACTTGTTGAGGAAGACGGCAAAGTATGTATGGACAGAGAATTGTCAGAGTGCCTTTGACAGATTGAAAGCAGTGTTAGCTAACGATCCCATATTAGTAGCTTCTGATTTTGAAAAACAGTTCAAACTTGTTGTTGATGCAGCTGATTGTTCTGTAGGCGGTGTAATTTTACAGGCTGGTGATGACAGTATAGACCATCCGTTTTCGCATGTTGCCAAGAGATTAAATAAGCATCAGTTACTTTATGCCACAGTTGAAAAAGAAGCTTTAGCTTGGTTGTTAGCATCCCAACAAGAATGGTTTTGGGCACCCACCAGTCAAATGGTTTTCCAAGCAAAGCAACATTGAGCGGCATGGCATGGTGATTTCAGAAGTTTGCAAACGTGAGGAGGAGGCTCATCTGTCATTTTCAGCGGCCCACGTGAAGCACGGAAGCTGTAGAACAGAGGAAGGTAACATGGTCTGACATGTGGAGCATGGAGCCGAGAAGAATATCATTCCTGCTATGCTCTGTCTATGACATTCTTCCCTCACCTGGAAACCTCAAACTCTGTGGATACTCAGAGTCAGACATGTGTCAATGCTGTAATGTGGAGCGGGCACTATGGCACATTTGTTGTCATGCTGCCAGCAACTGTTACAAGCTTACACGTGGAGGCACAATGAAGTGTTAGAAGTTCTGGGAGAAGCCATTAAGGAACAATGTGAAGTCACCAACAGCAAACCTGTACAACGTTCATTGGTACAAATCACCTTCTGCAGGCCTGGCAAGCAAGCCACCCACAAGAAGCCTGCTAAGCAAAGTAGAGCTCCCTGTGGAGCAACAGATTGGCAGGTTGATGTTGACGTTTGGAAAATTCTTGGAAGATCCAGTGCAGATCGCGATCACTAATGAATGGCCTGACTTGGTAATATTGTCAGACTTCATTAAGACTGTGCTTCTTGTTGAACTGACAGTGCCCAGGGAGGACAATATGGAGGAGGCATTTGAGCGCAAGAAGGCCAGGTACGGACAGCTCCAAACCACATGTAAAGACATGCCGTGTATTTCCAGTCAAAGTTGGATGCTGCAGTTTTGTGGGTTATTCAATGACGGGCTTCCTCTCCCAACTTGGCCTTGGAGGCCAAAAGCTAAGAGCAACTGAGAAGCGTCTTCAGTCTGCAGCAGAGGGCTCCAGCTGGACTTGGTCAAAAGTGTGGTCAAAGAAAACAACATGAGACACACCCCAGTGGCACTGCACTGCTGGTGGCAACAAGGATGGCAGTACCACATTAGCCACCAAAACTGTGCGATCATCCCTGGTTGGTGGCTGATGAGGGGGGTGTCAAGCAGCAGCTGGCTGTAAGTATCTCAAAGAAAGTAACTGTGAGTATTATGGTGACTCTAAAGGTTGGCCAGCACCATAGGGACTTAAAAATACTATTCTTAAAATAGTAACTTGTATTTCTGGTGCTGATAAAGCCAGTACCCTGCAAATGCCCCAAGTCAACTGCAGTTACACAATCTTCACTCTACAAGGATACCTATTACACACATAAATGTTGTAAAGAATGTTGGGCATCTTTCCCATTGCAAACCTGCAGTCATGCCTTGTTGCCTTTACTGATGTTGCATTCTTTACTTTAGCAAACATCTCTACTACCGGAGTAAATAATAAATATCAGTACCTACAAGATATATCAAAATACAATGACTTCTTGCCTGTCATCAGTATAGATTGTATTATGAATAGAAGAACTGATCTGTCAATGCTGACTGACCATTCCAATGATGAAAGTGAAGATGATAGCATGATTCAGATTGGAAATCAAAAATCAGATTTATATAAAAAATAACAGGGCAGGACGGGACAAACTCACAGGTGCAAACATGCACAGGCGGTGCAGCACATGATGCAAGAGCTATTTTGATCATGAGTAGTGAAGAATACAATCTGAAAACATTTTACCGTCCATGCAAAAAACATGCAGAGTAAGAAGCATGCATTTTCATTGTAAGCTTTGTCCACCTTCCCAGACATTGAAAAGAAAAGCAGACATTAGACATCATCTTCAACCAACTCACTTAAAGGCAACAAGGCATGCGGTTGTTGGTAATTTACATAGTCTACCATGCAAACAAAAATGATGAGAGTAAACAAATATTTAAAAATTACCATTGTCCCTTTTGTATTAAAATGTTTGACAAAGAACAGTACTGGTCAAATCATATACTAAAAGTGGAATTGGCGATAAGGGGGACCAGTTAGCTAAAAATGATTATTTTAATACCTTCTAGACCATTTCAGATGAAGGGAAAAACAGTAACATCAGATCAGGCAGTACTAAGATTAATGTTTGAAAAGAAACAAATGTTCATTCCGAGTGCAAAGTTTGCAGAAAATTAATGCTGCAAGGCAGTTTGAAGCATCATTATAGAAACAATCATAGTGTTTTTAAGTTCAGTGAGACTGCTGTATGCTGTATACAAACAAGGGAATTTACAAGGTCAAAAAAGTAGTAAGAAAGGTTTTGGTTAACAGTGAACATCGGAAAATTAGCAGGATTTCAGGAGAGATGGAATCTGACTGTAGGTGCTTTAGCCAGGAATGACTTGTTGAATATATGCATGACGAAAAATCAAAAGCTGTTAAGAAACTGGCCAGGAAAATAGTCATCCTTGACCACGGAACAAAACTAGATGTTTTGAATAGGATAAAAGCAATAATTTCAAAGGATGATGTCGGGTTTTATAAGGTTTTCAAGAAGTTTAATGGATGTTCAGGAGGTTGGTTAACAACATCTTGCCCACATGGTATAGTTTATGGTGATAAATTTCCTCTTTGAACAGAATGCCCAAGGGACTATATAGATGTGCTCCTGAGCTTTAAGTACACTTCAAACATTCTTGTTACAGACATGGCACATATGATAGCAACACATGGTAACAAACGGTTTCCAAATTTATTTTCACACTAAAATGGGAGGGTTGCAAGTGAAACTCCACAAAATGTAAAAGCAGAATTATAAAAGTATCACTGCCTTGGTTAGACGAGAAAACACCCATTTCAAAAGATGTACCAGCTGGCTATCATCCTGTTAGTGGGAGCAATGTAAGAATGGCTTTGCTTGACGTTTTTCACAAGGGGAATACTAAACAAAAAGTGGAATCAATAAGGCTGATATCTTGTGTGAAAGAGCTACATGGTATTTTAAATAGCCAAGTAGAGGAGCAGTTGCACTTCCAATTTCGAAAGGATAAAGCTTTCATAAATCAACTCTTGCCACCAAATCACATATTTTTGTTTAGATCAAACTTATTCTTGAGAAACAAGGAAACAACCACAACATTATTGCAAAACTGAAAAGAGGAATCAACAACAACATCCATTTTGACTGTTTTGGGTGAATAATGTTTCACCAAGGTTTGGTACCTGTTATTCAATGTGAAATTTTGAGTAATGTATCACATTCTCCAAGCAGCAGTAATAGCAGTGACAACAGTCAAAGTGACGATGACAATCTTAGTTTATCTGAAATTGAAGATTGTACAAGTGTATCAATCCACTCAACTGAAATAAACAATAATTCAGAATTGTTAAAAAACAGTGAGCAGCAAGCAAGGACTTCCACTTTTACATTGTTATCATCTGAAGGGATTCTTGTCAAGTAAACTTCAAAATTAAGCTCTATCATGATGCTATAGTTAAGTCTTTCCAAAGCAAAACATTTTCTCATTTTGAATTGACTGAAAGTCCACGTAGATAAGGAAGAGTGAAATTTACATTTGATATCATTCCCCAATGTAATTTAATGTCATTCCCCAATGTAATTTAATGTCATTGTAATTTATCTGACTTAAGACAAGTGATGGTGGAATGCTCTCAGTGTTGCCATTGGTATCATGAAAACTGTGAAAAAGGGGATTTTAATAGTGACAAATTGGCTATGTAAAATTTGTGATGCTAATCTGAGCAAAAGAAAAAAGAAACACACCTGTCAAGCATCAGGAATGGAAGAGAAAAAAACACTTCCAAAAATGCAATAAATGTACTGAAGATAAAAGAGTTAAAGAATTCGTGTATGGTCCATTGCAAAAATTCTTAACTGAACAACAACAGAATGGGCACATTGCTGCTCTGATTTTAAAACTTGATAATCCTGTTCTTCCGAAGATGACAAAACTGTCTGATTTGGAAGATCTAAATACAAATAAACATATGCACTTAATACATGAATACAACAATCCAGAATATGAGGAGGCCAACTTTATAATAGAATAATTTTTGATCAAGAACTTTTCAAGTCTAAAATTGTTTAGGAAATCGGACTCGGATACTGCAATGGTATTGTCTGCTGCTCTCTTAGATGCGTATTTTGAAAATTAAAAGAAATTTGAAAGCTTTGTGCTGTCTTACATGTTTTGCATATTGGCTATTGAGATAAGTTCATACTTATATAATACACAAACATCAAAACGTAAGAACAAAAGTGTAAATTTATGTGACACTCAGCTAAGTATATCATCAAATGCTACTTCAAGGCATTTGATGATATAAGTAACTTGTTGAAATTGGTAACATTTAAAAAGCATGTATCAATTATTCATTCATACTAGAGGTGTAAGGGACATATATAGTTGATGAATGACATTTCTGTTTCTATTTAGCTAGTTTTGAAAATAATAGTGTAAAGGATTTAGTATTGGGTCGAATAAGGTTAATACATGATATAAACGGAAAAAGTTTGTGTTAATCTCCGTTTTACTACCCTGAATACTACAAATTACAGACCTATGTCAAGCGTTGCTTGGGAATCATCTTGTGATAGATAATGGCACTTACACTATGAAAACACTGCGGTTGCATATAAGAATAATGTAGAAACAAAACTTGATTTCAAATTATCTAAAATATAAAAATTCCTTTAAAAACATGTTGTTATGGTGTCACATCTAGATACCATATTATATAAATGGGGTTATGATATATGATATATGGGGCTTGTGTAAAGTATTGGTGCGGCATTAAAGAGGGTATTGTATTGTTACAAAAATACTGACAGAGCCTGCTAGGGTCTCATATTATTGTAATTGTTGTGACAAACTTCTGTTCTCGTGCAGGCTTAAAACTAATAGTTTTGTTAAAATCAGTATGTTATGATGCCCCGAAATTAATATTTTTCACATTTCAGTAAAGGATCAAGGAAAACTGTTTTTAAGACTTCTACTGTGATTTCCAAAGACAAAGAAAATAATGCAATTATATAAAACAACATATCAAACAAGCTTCTATTAAATGGTATATAAATTACATGTATGGAGAAATATAGTAGTAGTACTTCTATAAAATCAAGCACACTTGACATATGGGACTTATGTAAAATATTGGTGGGACAGTACAGAAGGTGTCGCTTTGTTGGGCTACACTCAGCATGCTGAGATACACTAGAATCACCACTCTTTTTCAGCAAAATGCTCAAAGATGAAAAATAATATAGTTGAAGCCAAAATCTACGCTTATCACACCAGCAATTTCATTAAGATCACTATGTTGAAAGACACCAGAATCACTTGTCCTAAAAAGAACTCAAAGAGGAATAAGTAAAAACGTTCCGTTTTGAAACCATTTACTGTTGATCAAGGCTTTCTATCTCAGCAAACATATCCACACCTTGCAAATGGTACCTGTATACCCAAGAACATTTCTTTAAGAGCATTCTGTTAGGAAATAATGCTCGATATTTAAAAGATCAGGTCACACTTTATGTAGCATACCATGTCATTGTGATTGCTAAAATCGTTTTTGCTCATATTTAATAAGATCAATAGACTCCTTGAGCTAAGCTGGTTGAGAGACACGTGAGTCGATTGTGATCCTATCCTCTACGGTACGGTAACCAATGACTTATCTGGTGGTATGGGGATATGCTTTATGTCTTTTCAAAACCCTGACGACTAGATCAAGCAATGGGAAGTGTGACTTTTTCCTGTAAGCTTAATGCGTTTTGTAATACCCCCGTTCTCAAATTAAGTTAACAACTAGTAAACAGGAAATTGAGTTGATCTCCTAGTGGTGACAGACTCATTGTTCTAAGCATCACGTAATGTTGCTTGATGGTGCGTATTTATGTGTGCATATCTGTAAATAGCACCCATTTGTGTGACAGCGCTCTCACCCCTAACACATAGGCATAGCGCGACCAAAGCGTAAAGCTAGGCTACGTAGTTAGATGAAAGTCGAGCGATAGAAATACTTACTTTGATTTCCCTCCATCACTGCAATTTTAAAACTCTATATCTTTTTTCAGTTTTTCCCGGGTCCATACTACAGCTCTCACATAAACTACTATGCGTGCCAAATTTTACCACGAAACACATCAATGACTGTACGTCTAATGTGTAATGTCAGATATGTACATACATTGGTTTGCTTCAGACATTCTCATTTTGGATAGGAGATTTTACTTTGTCGTTTGCAAAATTACTCTGCCCCGTTCAAGGTAATTTCCAGGAAATCTTGAAACGGCCGGAAAGTGTCTGGACTTGGACACAAATTCCATAGTTTGCAAGTTATTTTAATGTATCGATACTGCTCTCTTCGTCCTTTAAAGCAATATTCAGAGAAAAATCTTTTCATCAGTTGCTTCCCATACGGACTATTTCGTGATTTCTCACAAAGCCAGCGAGTTGTACTTGTAACATCCCGACGTGCTACCGTCTTGCATCGATCATCGTTGAAAAATCGCATTGATTACACAAGGACGTATCAATCAAGGTCTTATCAGAACCTATTTCAGTCTGTGTATTTAAGGCAGTTTTCACTATCGGTGATGGAGCAAAAGTGTACGGCACTCGATGCGGGCAAAGGAGAAGACTCTAATACGCTGCATGCACACGTAGAAGAGGAAATGAAAAATGTAAGCCTCCATGATATTCTTTCAGCTTCACCGGCTAGTAGAACACAAACAACTGAAAGAGGGAACAGAGGTGGACGAAGTAATTTACGAACATCTGGAGGGGGGATTAAGGCGCAGAAGCCAAAGTTCCCTCAAATGACATTTGCCCCTTACTGGACCCGTGAAAGGGTGAGTGCAGCACTAAAGAGAGGGGAAGTTATTGAGGGTACACTTAAAATCAACATCAGAAACTTTGAACTGGCGTATGTTAAACCATCTGATGAGAGCAGCGATATTCTTGTGAAAGGAGTTGTGCATAGGAATAGAGCCTTAAATGGCGATCAAGTGATAGTTGAACTTTTCCCGAAGCATGAATGGGTGAAAAAGAATGAGTCTGTGGTAATTGTCGATAAAAGTGAAAAGTTATTGCCTGCAGAATGTAGTTCAGAATACTTCAAGACTGGCAAAATTGTCTTTATCAGTGAGCTAAAGCACAACAGGGTTGCGGCTGGTCATTTAAAACCATACAGAAACCACCACTTTGGGTGTGCATTGTTCTCACCGGTTGACAGCAGAATACCACGAATAATTATTCCTTTGGCAGAATGTCCAAGTACTTTTGAAAATAGACCAAAGGATTATGACAATACTCTCTTCATGGCACGCATTTTAGAATGGAAAGATAAATTTGCATTTGCATCAGGAAAATTAGTGAAGTCTTTGGGCGAGGCAGGTGAAATTGAACCTGAAACGGAAGCTTATTTGGCTGAGAATGGTATTATTGATGAGCCGTTTTCTTCCAGAGTACTTAGTTGTCTTCCAGAGACACCCTGGAGTATACCAAAAGAGGAACTTGAGACACGAAGAGATTTAAGAGATGAATGTATTGTAAGCATTGACCCTCCAACTGCCAAGGATTTGGATGATGCACTGAGTATAAAGAAACATCCAGATGGAAATTTTGAGATTGGTGTACATATTGCAGATGTGAGCTACTTTGTCAAGGAGGGCACCTTGCTTGATGTTGCTGCAAAGCAAAGAGGCACAAGTGTTTATTTAGTGCAGAAGGTTGTTCCAATGTTGCCAAGTTTACTCTGTGAAGAATTATGCAGCTTGAACCCAGGTGTTGATAGGCTAGCATTTTCTGTCATATGGTCTATTTCACCAGATGGTGATGTCCTTAGTGAGTGGTTTGGTAAGTCAGTCATACAGTCATGTTGTAAATTATCATACAATCATGCACAGCAGATTATTGATTCTAATGAGCCAGGGAATTTGTTGTCAGTTGAATTTCCTGAAATATTTGGAGGCCATGACCTACAAAAGGTCGCAGAAAACATCCAAGACCTGCAAAGAATAGCAGCAAAGTTACGGGAAAAGAGATACAAGAATGGAGCTTTGAGACTTGATCAACCAAAACTTTCCTTCATAGTTAATGATGATACTGGCCTACCATCAGGATGTGCAAACTATGAATACAAGGAGAGCAATAAATTGATTGAAGAATTTATGTTGCTTGCAAACATAGCGGTGGCTCACAAGATATTGACAGGCAACAAGGACAAGGCCTTGCTGCGACGGCATCCAGAGCCAGATCATACAGCTTTAGAAGAACTGTCTAAGCTCTGTTTGCAGCATAATATCATCTTGGATGTAACAAGTTCCAAGGGATTACATCAGTCCATTGAAAATCTTAAGCATCAAAATGTTGAAAAGTCCAAAGCGCAAGAGATATTATCCATCATTATGCTTTCTGCTAAAGCAATGAAACTTGCAAAATATTTTTGTAGTGGTGCTTTAGAAAATGAAATGCTCTACCGTCACTATGCCCTCAATGTGCCAATTTACACACACTTTACATCACCAATTAGGCGTTATGCAGATGTCATAGTGCATCGTCTACTAAAAGCAACAATTTATCCTGGAAAAGTTGTCAACAAGTCAATTAATGAAATGCAGTGTATTGCGGAACATTGTAATGATAAGAAACTTGCAGCCAAAAGAGTACAGGAATTGAGTTTGGAACTTTTCTTTAATGTTTATGTTCGTGAGTGTGGTCCACTAAGTGATAATGGGTATGTAGTTGGAATTCTTGATAGTGCCTTTGATGTGATTTCATCAAGATTTGGTGTGGTCAAACGTATTTATTGCAATTCTTTAGGCCTGAAAAATTGGAAGTATTCTTCTGAAGGTGGAATGCCCAAGTTGACATTAAGGTGGATTATGAAAACTGATGGAGAGGAAGCAGAGCAAACCAGCCAACATCAAAAAGAAAATGAGGATGGATATGGTATCCAAATTCTTACCCACTTTAGTCCAGTTGATTTTGATGTCACTACTGATAAAGGACAAAAGAAAGTGCAATTTGTACTTCATGGTCCACAAAAGGAATAACTTTTAATTGACTATGTGTTTATGTCAAGTTGCAAAATGACATTTTTATTTTTGAAAATTTTTACAATGATAAATTAGTGTCATATTTGATAGTTTGTTTTCAATTGGTTATTATAAATTAAATTTGGTAGTATTTATAGTTGTTTGGTTTAAACCAGTGTTGTTATCTGTCAGGATCCTTATTTGCTTTAGTTACCATAAGAAGTTTTATTCTGACCATTGTTTTTATATAAACAGAGACTTATGATGGTCAGCTATTATTATGTATTAGGACTCAGGTAACCATTTGAGAGGTACTTGAAAAATTGCCATTGTATTTATCGTTATTACAAAATACATTGAGATTTTGCATGTCAACTGGAGGTCAATAGTATAATACTGTCATCATCCTTATCCAATAAATTGAAGCATTGGGAAGACAATGGTATTCCAGTTTGCATAATAGAAGGTTTATGTCCTCCTCTTGTAGATCTTATTGAAGTTTAAGTAAGCACTCAGTTTTTGATGCTGATTCTTGGTTACAATCAATATTTGATCCACAGGAAAGAAATATTACCATCAATTAGTTACCATTAATTCGTTAGTAGTTGTGACTATTAAACTTTGGTCTAGTTTATATGTTAATATGTGAATGCATTCTTTGACTTCTGTTAGTAACTACCTTAGTGTTGTCTGTGTATTGACTAGCAAAGTGATGCCATAGGCATATCTCAGATTTTTGAACAATCTTCCATCTATTTTCATTTTAATACTTGACTTTTCCAGTGGTGCATTAAAGTGAACCTTTTCTAGTGCAGAATCTTTTACTCCATCTTGCATATGACTTGACAGAAGATTCCTGATATTAGTACACACACTGAGTAAGAGTAATCGAATTCAAGTTTTAAAAAATCAAGGTCTAGCTATTTTTACAGTTTTGCCATGCTGGGGTCCTACTGAACACTTGGCTATGATCTTTAAAGCATGTGTAACATCCTTTAATTATTTTTGTACTATTATCCGACAAAGATTATTGATGTGATTGGAAGTGCCACAGCAGGTCTAATACCAGCAAGCACATGTGGTTATTCTATGTTGATAATGGCGAGGTTCAATGTTGTATAATTTTTGTTATATGATCTGTGTCATATATTGTATGGCTCTAAGCATATTGTCAAGTGCCTATTGGCATGTTTAACTATCACGTGAAGCTAATTTGATCTGGGAAATAATCTGTAAAATTAGAGTGTAGATTAATTTCAATAGCTTACCTAACTTCAGCTATCACTGTTGCCATCAGCCCCTATATTTTGATGGGGTTCTCTCTTTGCCTAATGCCGCTAAGGTTACTGTGCTTTCTCATGTCCCTGTTCACTATTTTATCATCAATAAGACATCATAATTTTTGTTTTTATTTGACCTTTGGTTATTAGTTTATATTCATAGTTGAATTCCCATTTTGAAATGGTATTCTAAT
The DNA here is from genome assembly GCA_024741275.1 of Chironex yamaguchii. NCBI lineage: Eukaryota > Metazoa > Cnidaria > Cubozoa > Chirodropida > Chirodropidae > Chironex > Chironex yamaguchii. The sequence continues at coordinate 12,174 of JANTCA010000311.1, forward strand.
GATTCCTCTGATGTTATTTGATTATAATAAAAGGTCAAGTAAAATTTCAATAATTCATTGATTTGCCATTAATATGAGCAAACAAATGTCAAAATAACAAGTTTGCAATGGCACCATATGTAGGTTATTTCTAAGTTAGCTGATAACTATCTTATTACTATTGCAGAATGCTTAGATTTTTGTCCTTTCTTGCTTTTCAAGTATGTATTGTAATTTGTGTATCAAGTATTGAAGTGTTGAATGCAATCACACATTGCACAAATGTATTGTATATCATGAAAATCTTAGTCTTGGCCTTGCCATGTGGCATTTGGCTTTAGATGAATTTATCGTATCGCCATAATTATGGAGAAATTGTCTCTCCTAAATATGGAAGAACTAGCATAATAACTGCAGTAAAGGTCTGCAGCTTGATTTCAATCTTTAGGTGACCACAGCCTACCTATATAGTAAGGGTTTTGACAGAAACTCTAAACACTGAAATTTTTCATTTAGCCATGTGCCATCTTATGTATTTTTAACACCAAGAAATGAAGCAACAGTTTTCCTGAAAATTCTCGACTTTGTGGACTCAGTGGAAGCCATGTAGACAGGAGCTTTATCATGACATGAGTCGTATGCTTT
>JANTCA010000313.1:0-12795 GCA_024741275.1 Chironex yamaguchii
ATCGGTATTCTCGTTTTCGATATGGCACCTCGCTATCAAAAGCCGTTTGACGTCATTGCGAAAGTGGTCTATTGTAACTACTAGGGATTTCTTTGTTTACTCCTGTAATCCTCGAGCTTAAGGTTGGATGAAATAAAGTCTTAATTTCGGTTACCTTAATGAATTACTGCTCACCAACAAATGAAATTGAATTTAGAGGTTAAGTCTGCTCATCACAACGGATTTCGTGCGCTCAGAATCGTCTGCGGCTGAGGTGTGCTCTATTATCAAGAGAACTGGATCCGTTATGTAAGCATGTTATATTTCGATGACTTCTAAACGTATGCTTGTTTGAAAGGATGCGTAGTTATGTGAGCGTTACTCGTAACCACCCCTTCCCTGGCAAACACGTAGTCTCTCAAGGAGAGGCGGACTGGCAAATTTTTCGCAGGAATGCCACTAAGACTAAATGGGCTCGTAAGGTGGGGTAAAATTATAATTTATACCGTACGAGTGATATTTCTGTTCATAAAAACAAATGTTCCCAGCCAAGTCAACTTGTTTGTCTAGAATGACAGTTGTTTTGTCTTTTCCCGTTTACTCCTAATCAATATTGTGTCTACGGATATATCGATGGGGAAATAAGGCATAGACAACGCAAGTACTGAACTATGTAATTTTGTCCAGGGAGACCCCTGTCATTGTGTAAGAAGAGAAAACTGAAAGTTTTTGGCCTTGAAAGAACTTTTGCGAAAACGACCGGGTTTTAACAAATTTCCTATTGAAAACTTTACTAGTAGAGGGGACCTTGAAAATCACGGGTAGGAAATGCATCCCGGCATGCATAGCCAATCAACCACTGCTCTCACGCGATGAGAGTTGTCGTAAGTTCATCGTTATCTCGGTTAGTGTTCAGCTGCTGTCTTTTGTGTCCATGCGAAGTCTCTCTGTCTGTCGCTGTACTACATATTCTATCATTCTACTAGTTACTTTGATACAGTTTGCAATTTCTGCATTCCATCATAATGACTACACGTTTTCTGTTTCGCGCAACCATGTGTGATGTAAGGTCTTTCCGAAACTGTTTCGCCGTATGACAGGCGCAAAGAAGGCTGGCAAACAACCTAACATTTGTGGAAGAATGACGTAGAACTTTTCGTTTTATACATTGGAAGGTCGAGGTGTTATTAAGTGGGTTTAGTGTTTGGAATACGGCTACTTATAAATGTTTGAACATGTTGAAAAACTGTATTTTCTGGCGGGTCATAGACGATAGATGTTAAATAGTATTTCACTATCACCAAATATGAAGAACTACCATAGACAATGGCACATGAATCCTCGTGCGAAACGGTCATAGTTTAGTGTGATTTTTTTTTGCATTTCGCTTTTCTGCTAATCATGATACAACACAAGTGTTACGGAAATAATCGCACCTTTCTTAAAAAAATGATGAACTCGATTTTGCTCTGCTTTCGTTCAGAGCAAAATTTCCAATGATAGAGGATTGACACCTCATAAGCGCATTAAAATCTACATCGAAAATGGACAAATTTCTTATGTTACACGATCACTTTTCAGCATCCCAGTCCAATCTCGAAAACAGTGATGGAAGAAGGTGATCGTCTAACTCGGCCTTAACGGATGGTGATTTTGGTCATTTGAGTTTCATTTTGCCAAATGCACACGCTTTGAACAGTTGGGCGTGTTGACTAACATAAGCCTCGCGTCTCTTAATTAAGACAAGTGTGTTTGAATTTTGGTTGCTATGATGGGCCATAGATAAACGTAACTGTAAAATTGTTCATCCTTTTTGTACCTTTTTATTGTCATTGTTGCATAACGCGAATTAAAGTTGCAGCTATAAGTGCTCCTTTAAATCTTAAATACACAAAAGCTGAAATCATAACAGACGAGTTTAATGTTAATTACTGCCGTCATGTGTGAGATGGAATTACCAAAAATGTGACGTGGATAAGTTTCAATTTAGATGGAATTAACTCTTGCCCTATAAAATGGATTGTCTGGCGTCGTTCATTCTCGCTCTTCCTTTGCAGACCATTAGATACTTTGTTCCAGTCCACAAGTTAACCAATGTACTGGAATCCAGGCGCCCTCCAGCTATATGATATGGCAACCATTGAGATAAAAACTATGACATGTATCTATGATAACAACTTTTCTGATATTAATATGAGATTAAGGACCATTTGCTCCGTCGGAACTGATGAATTTTATAAATAACATATCACAAAACTTTGTAGAATCCAATATATTATTGTAACTTCTATTCTAGTAAGATACTCTCCTTTAATATAGACATTGCGTAATTTCCTTCACTTCTGGCATGAGTGCAAGGAACCTTACGAGCCAAACGGAAAGATTAAATTGTATTACTTAATGTCAGAAGTGGTTGGCACCAAGCTAAAGCTACATGTAATGGCTATTTAATCTTATGTCAAAAGCCATATTTTTGGTTGGCGCACTTACAGTTGCTGATTTGGAAGGCAAGATCGTTTCAAAATTCTGTTGTACTTGGCAAAATTGCTGAGGCAGGTTTTGCATTCCCGTTTGCTTTCTTTTTAAGCTGTCGCTGTGCTCGATAGAGATTTAGTTATATTTTAATCAGATAATTGATACTGACAGGGATGGTGCTTGGTAGCCATCCGCAGTTCGACCTCTTAGAGGTTATGTTTGGTTACAAAACTTGTCCATTACACACCTTAAGGAATGGGATATAAGTTTGTAGGCTGTTCAAGAAGAAAACTATTCATTTGCGAATTCGTCTCAGCAATCATCGTTATTAGCATGCTCATTATCATCACCATCCTTTATAGCCATCATCATCGTCATCATCATCCTTTGTCATTATCATGATTATCATCGTCGTCACCCTTCTCCTTCTTCTTCATCATCATCATCATTATCACTATCATCATCATCCTTTATCATCATTTTCATCGTTGTGAGCATCTTCATGCTCATGATCATTATTGTCATCATCAGCAGCACCAATAACAGCATGACATGATCATCATAACAATCATTATCGTCGTCGACATCATCATTATAATCTCAACAGTTGCCTGGGGACTACCTTGCAAAGCCATCACATGGAACTCTATAATCACTATAAAGGGCAGAGACATCAGCTACACCAGCATAACCATCGTCATCGTTGCCACCGGTAACAGCACCACAACGATCACCATCATCAATGCCACTACAACTGCTACTTCCATTGCTATCATTACCACCATTTTATACTACAAATTCTAACTTGTTAAACGTAATGTTGCCATTTAAACTGCAATATATTTCCATTTGTAGCATAACAGGTGTAATCTCCACTGAATACCTCTGGATTTATTTCAGATTTTGATCAACCTGCGATGTTTCTACCAAGATTACACGTGTACGATAATCTTATTTTCGTAGAGCTATCTTGACTATGTTTTCACAAACGTTCTGCTTTCCCAGAGATGGTATGTAATACAAGTATTGCTAAATAAGATTGAGTTGTTAAATTTCTTTTCAAATCTCGTATCCTTCAATCGCTAGCTTTTCGGATAAAGTTGATGGACTCATTTCACCATAGACGATCCCAGTGATATGCTGTGGCGTATAGATAAGAGGTATAAAATTTTCTAAGGATATTCTGGAGGAGAAACTAATGCAGAAGTCGGGAACCTTCTATGTCAAAAATTGCAGACCCATTTGTTTCCCCTGCAACAAGCGGTTATTTATTTTGCAAATAAATTATTTTATTCTCAGATCACCAATGACAACCACCATGCTGGTAGCTGTATAGTACTTATACTATCCTAGCTTGCCATGCTATTACAATGACTATTTTTCAATCAAACATCCTTCATCAGTAAAGCCTAAGCAATGCTCCTGCAAGGTTTGTACAGTACCCATCTACCCTATCTCGTACTAGCATAACTCCTAAGAGAATACGGTGAGCAAGAGGGATCTGTACTGATCATTTTGAAATAAAGTGGTCTTATTGAGTGTTCTCGACCATCTGCATAGTCATTGCACATTTGATTCTCATTAACGCCTTTTGATAAGGCAATAAAAGCCTTATTAACTTTAAAATATCTTTTGAAATTTGTGAAATGCCCTCCTGGGGATACCTTTTGTTATGGTTCGAGAGAATTGTTATGCAAATGAGGCATGATGGGGAAGACACCTTCCATCTGTTATCTCGTGGTTTTTGTGAACGTCATTTACATCAAGCTTGATCAAAGCAAATATAAGACCAGCAGAGCAGATCAGTCACTATAGTGACAAAAATCCAGGCTTCTCGTCAACAAATATGCCCCTACAGGTGACATAGGAAAAGGATTGACACACACAATATAGTATTTAGCCAAAAGAATCGTTGCTGATAGTGCAAAGCCTTAAGTATTAGCTGGAGGTTATATTCCAGGGCAGTTCAGTTCTGATGGAATCGCGCCTGACGGGGAAAGTTGCAGGTTTGTGTTTAATCTATTAACAAATCGTTATTTTATTTGTATAACTTTTTATAACTTCACCGGATTCTGATTTATGTACTCAGTGTGAATATAAGCAATTGACATGAAAGGTACTCGTTGATAAACGGCTGGCTTTTTTGAAAAGAGAAATCACAGTCCAAGTTTACGAAAGTCAGTAAGACAGCAGGTCATGCCAAATATGATTACAAACCTTGAGAGTAGTAGTTAGAAACAGATCAGTGGTTACTTAGAAAGTTCCTTTTGTGCGTCCATTTTGAAGCAATAAAACAGCATTGTTGTAAATGAACGAGAATGAAGACTTAGGAATATTAAACTGACACTGTAGACCTTAGTGCTGTCAAAAACAATAATAACAACAGCGCTTGTTATTTGATGGTGATTGATCGTTTTAAGAGTTATCTCAGGAGTACAGAGTACATCATCCTTTATCATCATTTTCATCGTTGTGAGCATCTTCATGCTCATGATCATTATTGTCATCATCAGCAGCACCAATAACAGCATGACATGATCATCATAACAATCATTATCGTCGTCGACATCATCATTATAATCTCAACAGTTGCCTGGGGACTACCTTGCAAAGCCATCACATGGAACTCTATAATCACTATAAAGGGCAGAGACATCAGCTACACCAGCATAACCATCGTCATCGTTGCCACCGGTAACAGCACCACAACGATCACCATCATCAATGCCACTACAACTGCTACTTCCATTGCTATCATTACCACCATTTTATACTACAAATTCTAACTTGTTAAACGTAATGTTGCCATTTAAACTGCAATATATTTCCATTTGTAGCATAACAGGTGTAATCTCCACTGAATACCTCTGGATTTATTTCAGATTTTGATCAACCTGCGATGTTTCTACCAAGATTACACGTGTACGATAATCTTATTTTCGTAGAGCTATCTTGACTATGTTTTCACAAACGTTCTGCTTTCCCAGAGATGGTATGTAATACAAGTATTGCTAAATAAGATTGAGTTGTTAAATTTCTTTTCAAATCTCGTATCCTTCAATCGCTAGCTTTTCGGATAAAGTTGATGGACTCATTTCACCATAGACGATCCCAGTGATATGCTGTGGCGTATAGATAAGAGGTATAAAATTTTCTAAGGATATTCTGGAGGAGAAACTAATGCAGAAGTCGGGAACCTTCTATGTCAAAAATTGCAGACCCATTTGTTTCCCCTGCAACAAGCGGTTATTTATTTTGCAAATAAATTATTTTATTCTCAGATCACCAATGACAACCACCATGCTGGTAGCTGTATAGTACTTATACTATCCTAGCTTGCCATGCTATTACAATGACTATTTTTCAATCAAACATCCTTCATCAGTAAAGCCTAAGCAATGCTCCTGCAAGGTTTGTACAGTACCCATCTACCCTATCTCGTACTAGCATAACTCCTAAGAGAATACGGTGAGCAAGAGGGATCTGTACTGATCATTTTGAAATAAAGTGGTCTTATTGAGTGTTCTCGACCATCTGCATAGTCATTGCACATTTGATTCTCATTAACGCCTTTTGATAAGGCAATAAAAGCCTTATTAACTTTAAAATATCTTTTGAAATTTGTGAAATGCCCTCCTGGGGATACCTTTTGTTATGGTTCGAGAGAATTGTTATGCAAATGAGGCATGATGGGGAAGACACCTTCCATCTGTTATCTCGTGGTTTTTGTGAACGTCATTTACATCAAGCTTGATCAAAGCAAATATAAGACCAGCAGAGCAGATCAGTCACTATAGTGACAAAAATCCAGGCTTCTCGTCAACAAATATGCCCCTACAGGTGACATAGGAAAAGGATTGACACACACAATATAGTATTTAGCCAAAAGAATCGTTGCTGATAGTGCAAAGCCTTAAGTATTAGCTGGAGGTTATATTCCAGGGCAGTTCAGTTCTGATGGAATCGCGCCTGACGGGGAAAGTTGCAGGTTTGTGTTTAATCTATTAACAAATCGTTATTTTATTTGTATAACTTTTTATAACTTCACCGGATTCTGATTTATGTACTCAGTGTGAATATAAGCAATTGACATGAAAGGTACTCGTTGATAAACGGCTGGCTTTTTTGAAAAGAGAAATCACAGTCCAAGTTTACGAAAGTCAGTAAGACAGCAGGTCATGCCAAATATGATTACAAACCTTGAGAGTAGTAGTTAGAAACAGATCAGTGGTTACTTAGAAAGTTCCTTTTGTGCGTCCATTTTGAAGCAATAAAACAGCATTGTTGTAAATGAACGAGAATGAAGACTTAGGAATATTAAACTGACACTGTAGACCTTAGTGCTGTCAAAAACAATAATAACAACAGCGCTTGTTATTTGATGGTGATTGATCGTTTTAAGAGTTATCTCAGGAGTACAGAGCTGATTAAATTGGGCATTGGTGTAAGGTTACGTCTCACTAGACTTAAAATCCCAGGTCATAATAATGACGTGCCGTGGGATGGCATACAGCAAATCTAAGACCAAAAGTGTAATTTACCGCGTTTTTGCTGCGCATTGTCAACCTTCACGTCTCGGGCATGCGACGGGATCTCTTGGGAATTTCACGTTTCATAAATAAGACCCGGTTAGAATATTCGCAGATGGTTCGTTTTGCCACTAATAAGGGTGTTACATTCACACTTTTAGCGAGTTCGTACTAATAACTGCTACCACTACGTTACCGAACTTGCGTCGTTTCTTTGATTTGAAATTCACTTCAGCTTATCAGGTTCCAAGTGTTTGCAAATGTTTGGTAGTCACTACCTAATGATATACATTAAGACAAGCCATTTGTAACTAAATATACATGTTTGATTTATTTTATGTTGACCTGTGCTCAACTCATGAAAGATTAGACCAACACATTCCCTGAAATCTCACCAAGATGAGTCCCATAATACGTAATGTAAATTTTAGTTGAAAGGTCACTGGTCATTTCAAGATCAAGCAGCCATCACGATCATGATAATCATTCTCTTCCTAATGAACACTGACAACAGACATATTTTCTCTCTTTTGATGATGCTTATTGTACGAATATAGAGACAAGATTAGTCTGAACCTCCGAAATAAAAACTCAAGTAAAACCCCTCTCGTGTTTGATTATTTCTGCACAGCACTGATTCATGCCTATGAAGGCCATCACGACACCGTTATCATTGTCCATTTTTATCATTGTGACTGTTTTGTGACCCTGCAGGTATGACCCAGTGAATTGTCTAGAATTTGTTGTTTTTCTGAGAAACATGTCATGCGTTCAGGGAGGGAGCTGAACCTGCAACCTTCTGCTTACCGGGCATATGCTCTGACAACCAAGCAACGGGGAGAGTGTTTCTCAGAGGTGAATGTAGTTGATCATGTCTTGATGATTCCAACACTACATCATCATTATCACCACCATCATCACTACGACCATTGCCACCACTACCATCATCATCAATCAGCATCATCATCATTATCGTATTAATTATTGTTATCAATGTGATCAGCATATCAGCAACAGCGCTACAACCACTGCCATCATCAATAATAATCATCATCATCATCAATAATAAGCATCATCATCATCCTTCATCGTATCAATCATCACCATTATCATATCATCATTGTCCATTCTTGTCAGCAGTCATTACCATCATCATTATGATTATCTTTATCATTGTTGTCAATGTAACGAGCAACATTACTACCCTCATTAGCGTTAACACCACTAGTATATCTGCATCTTATATCATCATCTATCACCAATATCATCAATTCCGTCATTGAAAAATAACTATTTTTGTCATTATTATTAAAAATCATCATCTTCACTGATAAATGTTAGTGTGATAATAATTGTGAAAAAGAACCTTGTATAATTATCCTAATAATAATTATTGTTATTATCACCGTCAATATTATAATCACCTACAGTTTGTACTAAAGATAATCATTTTTAATTAGAATTGCAAGGTTTTTGAGTTTTGAAATAAATTTTACTATTACATATATATCTTATTATCTTTATCATCTAGATTCAGTCATTCATATGTGATATAACCATACAAAAAAAGCCATTATTCTATGATATGGTAGGATATGGCATAAGACCTGAGTCATGTCTTGTCACCATGGACCTGAAATTTTATCTCATCTTCCACCTTTGGCAGCATCCAAGGTAAGCAGACATTGCTTTTTTTTCTCAGCTGGATTGTTTCTGAGCAAGTATGGAACAGCAAGGTGGATCTGTCTGTAAAGACAATTAATGAGAGTAATATTTATACTGTTATCAAAAAGGGCCCTGTGTGTAACTATTGTGCTATAACTTGTTTACATTATATAACGCCTTTAAGAAGCATTTGGTCTTGGGCAACAAGGACTTTTGTGGCCAGTAATAAACACCAACAGGTGGATGAGCAGAAGATATTATGAAGGTGACATGCAGGACTAGTTTAAATATGATGTTCAATGTCTCTTAAGTACGGAGATACATCAGAGAACATCCTTTTGCAGTTCCAAACTTTACTGTGACATTGATCTCTGACTCCACATACCTGCCTTTGTGAACTTTTGATTCCTTGAATTACAGCTTTTGTAAAAAGCTACTACTCATTCACTAGAACCCCTGGAGTAATATAGTTGTCATGGGAAAAATTTATGACTTCAATTAGTTGTGTATTTCGTTATTAACATTAACCTTTGCTCCAAGACTGTTATCAAATCTGTAAAAACTTGCAAGAAAAAGAACAATTATTCTGTCTCACATTTATTGGTGAAAGGTTGACACGGTGGGAAAGGGTGCATCATTAAGATTCATTGAAATAACTAGATATATCTATCCTGTGGGAAAATTATGGTAATACATTTAATGGTTCAGTCATACACAAAACTGGGTACCAAAATAGTACCATAAGCAACCCAAAAAGGGAAGAAGGTTTGCCACAGAGTATGATTGGAGAGGCTGATGTTTTTTTTAGTTTATCTTGTGTGTCCACTCTTTCCTTCTCTTTGTGTCCTCCTCTTCTGATCTTGTTACTTCTTTTTGTACTGTCCTTCCCTAAGAATCCTTTCTTACGCCATTCCCCTTTCAATTTGGCTTGATCAATGTTTTTCTTTTCATAATTGCTTCGAGTTGGTTTTTGTAGCATCTGCAGATGGCACCTCATAACATCATCTTTTGACAAATATAAGTTCCAAGAAGAGTAAGTCTTGAAGAGTAAGAAGAAGAGTAAGCTCATTGTTGATGATAAGGTCTTGCTACTTGATTCATAGACTTAAGCAAAGCATGTATCTTTCCAGTAAAAGATGGCTGCCATCATATACAATGAGTGTTATATTTAGGTTTAACTGTAATCTTCTTAAACAGTTCGCCATGTCCAGAAAGAGCAACCTAAATTTTGTAGTTGATTGCATTTTCAGCGGTGCTGACAAAAGCTAGTACATGGCAAAGATATGAGGATTCCTTAAGCTTGCCTATATTTAGTTAAATGAAAGTGATTTGGTCCCAGATTGTGGTGGGTGACTCAGGCAAGGTTGGAGCAGAACATGAATGTTATCTACAGTTATCCTAAACCTGTAGTGTTTTCTTTTGTGTTTTCCTCTTGATATATTACAAAAAGGTAACAATATCTTGATTGATAATGATGATAAAACTTGCAATCATGGAAATGTAATGATAGCATAGACTGAAAAAGTATTAAACTAAAAGAAAAGAATGGAATGAGGTGTCAAAACAGAGAGTAATGACAATGACAAGAAGTGTTGTCATTATGTTTTGGAAAGGGAATTATAATACATATGATGACACAAGACATCTTCATGAACATCTCATAAATTCGAGAGAGTGTCCAGTGTTCTCCCTGGGAAAAAATTTGTGTGTAGCGGCATCCTGATGAGAAGTGCGCTGTGTTTTGAAGTGGCATGAGTATCGAGTCTGATTTGGCTTTTTGTAAAGCACATTCGCTGGTTGTTTGATGTTTGTCATGCAGTTCTCGACAATGCCATTCAAAACTTGGTTCTGTTTGCATAGCGGTGTGTTTGTGGGGCATAGCAGTAGGGGTGGAAGCTTGGCGGTATACGAGAGCAGCATAGCGGTCCCACACAACAATGCTTCAGGGAGAACACTGGAGTCTAGTCTTTAACTTGGGAGAAACTGTTCTGTTTGACAGAAACATGACTGGGAGAGTCCTTATAGTCATTAATATCTGTATCATGTTTTCTTAAGTCCCTTACTCACCGCACATTTTGGTTCATCAATGATTTCTGTATTATGTTGTTTAGCAGCCATCTTATAGTGAAAAACCCAAGATTGTGCAATGTGGTGCATACACAAAGGCATCCCCAGTGAAGGAAGAGAGGCACTGCAGAAGAATAAGGTGAGTATTCTTGATTTTTGAATCATGTAATTTTTGTGTATTTTTTTGTACATGTGCAAGTCTTTTTTCCATCAATAACGATTATACTACAAGAGTTTAATAATTTGCATACACATTGTGCTAGTAGTTTTGAAGTATTGCTTCCCCACCAAGAGTTTTGATGTTGATTGTAATCCAAGGGCAATATGATATTGGGACCTTATTGTGCTCATGTATATAAAAATCAGATGCTTAAACATGTAGACTCTGGTCATTTCCTGGTGATGATTAGATCCAGTGGCAGAGCTGGAAATTTATGATGAACTACCCACTAGTGCTTCCCTTTCCATCTCATGCTATGCAACTCATGTTTGGTCATCGTAATACATCTCAAAAAGGTCACAATATTATCCATCAAACCATTTTAATTGCTTTCAGGCAATCAATTACTTATTGATCTATTATGTATTGGCAGACAGACATACTAACTCATTTTCCTCACAGTTCATATGCTTAAATTCCAACTACAAAAAGCTGATAGAGACGTCTATAACAGAAATGATGGCTGTTGTAACCAGTCCTTATGTCTAGCATTCAATAAATGATAGCAAACTGCAACGTTTTGTGTGGTATGACTCAATATGTTATCATATCCACATCTTGCTGTATTGTCAAAAGATGATGGTAGTATGTTCATAGGTAGTAAAATGGCATTTCCATCTATGGTCAGAGAATTATGATTGTTTCTAGGTACCTAAGAATCTTCCAATCATTTATATGAAGCCTTTACTTGTAAACTGTTTTTCTGTCAGTTGATCTTGTTTGATTTTAGGGTAATTTTTTTATTCATTTATTCATTCCAATCTTTCCACCTGTTTGTGTGGTTGGTAATCTTCATAGCATTAAATTCAAATGGCCCTGGATAATTTTTTCAGAACCATGTAATAATATAGAAGTGTCATATGTAATTGTTAATTTGAAAATACACTTTCATTTACATAGTGATTCCATTGCCAATAATTACACGCCATCTGCAAAGAATCTTAGTTGTAAGCAACTTAACACGAAATTGAAACAAAGGCATGGAGGTGGTGAGTATTGTTTGAAAACTCTTTCAACTGGTAGTTGTCTTTTTTTTTCTTCTAAACAGTGCAATTGTTTATCGCCTTGAAAATTTGCGACATTGCACTAAAACATACTTAGAAGCTTTTTACTTCCGACACTCTTCAGAGTATGAATCGTCAGGAAGGAAGGTATATGTTTATGGCAACCTTTTTTCATACGAAACATGTGTAGAAACTAGCAATCAAAAACAAGAAAGGAAAAAGCAAAGAGAAAATGAAGAAACAAAACATTGTCGGAAGAGTCCAAGTGAAAACTCTTGATGCCCACAGAGTACTGGTTTTCTTGTTTTAATGTAGACGGACTCCAATACACTTAGATGAAAGGAAGATCTAGCTGTACCAATTATCCGAAAACTCTTGTCTTCATACATTTTGGCGCATTCTCAATTTTCTAGTAAATGTAGCCAGTATGTTTTAGCGCAATGTCGGAAATTTTGAAGGGAATTTTCAATTTTTTTTATCACAAAAAGATTGTATACTCATAACTTATCATTATTGTTTATGAAATATACACAAATGCTTGTGTAAATTAGAAGAATCCTGCACATACAGAAAAGTGAAAATTGCATGAAATGGCAGTGTCATTGTGAAAGCCCTTCTGATGGCTGCTTTATACTGTGCTTAACTTGTTTTGAGCATGTGCTGTGATCCAAGATCTCCAAATTTGAGTAAATGTCTTTGCAGAAAACTGAGTTGGGATGATTGCGGTCTTGACGTACATATACCGATAGATAGACAGATAGATAGACAGATAGATAGACAGATAGATAGATAGATAGATAGATAGATAGATAGATAGATAAATAGATAGATAGATAGATAGATAGATAGATAGATA
>JANTCA010000314.1:0-12795 GCA_024741275.1 Chironex yamaguchii
AGACTGAACTAATTTACAGCACTGTTTTAATTTAAATTAATTACATTAAATTAATTAATTAACACCATGTTTTACCTCATTCTTAACAATGTAGTTTCAAAGAGAAAGCTTACAGCAGATCCTGAGTCTCAGAATGTCCTTTCAGCAATACGTAGTGATCACTCATATGGTAAGAATGCTGAAGAATATTTGAATTCTGGCCAGTAGTTTTGTCTTTCCTCAGTTTGCAATAAAATAAAGTGAACAAAATACAGCTTTATCTTAACTGATGTACATGAAAATATCTACAACACAATACCATATCTGATAGCTAGGGCCATGGCAATGTCATTTGAACTATAAATCAATGTGAAACAAAAATTTAATGTCACTACTTGTATTTTCTGTTCTTTTGCAGCAAATGTTGATGGGAATCTTGGGCCATTGAATGCAGGAAGTAAAGTGCCTGAAATTGTACAGGGAATAGGTACAATATATTTGTTTTGAATGGAGGCTGTAGTTATGGTCATTTGTATTACTTTTTGCTTCCACAATCATTACCTTTACTATTTACAGTTTAATAACAGTATTTTATCCGACAGAGAACATAATTACTGACAAGTACAAATAAGGAAATGTGACTTTTACCAGATAACCATATCTCAGCTAAGGCATTTTAGGTTTCATAAGCAGAGTCTGAGACCAACACTTTTCCATTAAAATAGGCTATTACTGAAAATCTTGCCACTTTTGTCACACACTGGAATAGTGTCTTATATACTTTCAGGTTATCTAGTCTGACATTTTTGTAGAAATAAATTGCATAAGAGCCTTTGAATAAGTCCCAACATATTTTTATATATGTGTTATTGCTTTTTTAGTGCTGCCTCACTGGGAAATGCTAAAAGTGTTGCTTGTCAGACAAGTATAAGAGTATGCCCAACAAGGAGCACAGCCAAGCTCAAGAAACTAGTGCGACAAAAAGACAACAAAATCAAAGCCTTAACCAGGCAACTGAAAGAAAGGGTCAAGGACCATGGTAATAATTCATTTGAGAATGTTTTGAGGACACTACCTTCAAACATTTCTCAGTTTGTCGAGTCTCAGGTCAAATTACACTCCAGAAAGACAGGAGGCCGCCGATACTCATCATCACTTAAATCATTAGCCTTGCCCATTTGCCATGCCAGTGGAAAGGCCTACAGAGCCCTGTCAAAGATTTTCATCTTGCCGTTAAAAAGTAGTCTCCAAAGAACAATATCAAAAATCACTGCCAAACCTGGTCTTTCAGACAACGTCTTTAATATAATCCAACATAAGGTTAACCACATGAAAGACATTGAAAAATTATGCACTCTATGCATGGATGAAGTGTCACTAGAACGACACATGTATTATGATGCTCCACGTGATCATACATTTAGCTTTGAAAATTATGGAGATGATAACAAAGTAACCTTGTTGCATCCTCTGCCTTGTTACTTCTTTGTCGTAGTATATGTGGTAAGTGGAAACAACCATAAGGTTACTTTTTGGTCCATCAGTCATGTCGCAGCAGCAAATTTTCAGACATAATGACTAGTGCCATTAGAAAATTGGATCAAATTGGGATTACAGTGGTAGTGGTTGTGTCTGATATGGGGGGCAAATTTTGAGAAGCTAGCTGCCAACCTTGGTGTCCAAGATAACAAAGCTTGGTTTACTTTAGATGAAAAGCAGTATTTCTATATGTTTGATCATCCACATCTTTTAAAGGCTGTAAGGAACAACCTTATTAAATACAACTTCCAGTTAGGAAACCAAACTGCAGAGTGGAAAGATGTTGAACAATTCTACCTAAAGGATAAAAAATAGTCTATTCGTTCTGCACCAAAATTGTAGGATCAACATTTGAATCCCAGTAGCTTCACAAAAATGAAAGTAAAATATGCATCACAAGTGCTAAGTCATACAGTTGCAGCCTCAATATGTACCTATGTCACATTAGGAGGGCTTCTAACAACTGCTCTGGGTACAGCCGAATTGTTGTCAACCTTTGATAAAGTATTTGATTGCTGCAACCGCAGTTCCATTCGTACAACAAAGGAGCACAGATCTGCATTTTATGATACTAGTGTTCACAAGACATACCCAGCAGAAGCTATCAAATTCATCAAAAAAATTAAAGTTCTGAAATCTGATGGAACTGATGTGACATCTAGGTTGAAATGTCTCAATGGTTAGTGCATATCTATCAATGCCATTTTGCTATGTGGGAACAACTCCGTGATCGTTATTCCTGCAAATTCCTCTTGACACGTCGTCTCAATCAAGACCCATTTGAGAACTTCTTTGGATGCATTAGAAATCAGGGCGGAAACTCTGACAACCCAACTCCTATTCAGTTTTAGAGCATTTAGGAAACTATTTTATTCAAATTTCCTGAACCCACAATCTGGAAACTGCATCAACGACTTGGACTTACTCCTTGCTCAACCAAACGTAAGTGACCATAGACTACAACCACTAACCATTGTCCCTGCTTCATCTCATTTACGAATAGGGCAAACTTACTATCAAAATCATGATGTCCAAAAACATCTAGTGAAGGATAATGCCATTGCCTATGTAGCTGGATACCTTTTAAGCAAGTGTGTTTTTTTGCATTCCTGTGATACCTATAGATTGTCTTTAGTGAGCACAATGTTGGATGATCAGAGAAATTACCTATGCTACTTTAAAGCATACAACAATGCAAAGGGTACTTTTGGAGGCCTCACTGCTCCTTCTTCCACATGTATTACCTATTTACCACGTTTGGAGGATGTCAGGACGTTTACTGTGTTTTGCAATGATGTTGGCAAAAGACATATTTCTGACACAGAAAAGGTTTCAGTGTGCATTTCTTGCAATGACTTCCCATGGAATTACCTACGTAAGTTGTTTGTTAGAATGAGAATATATTACTCACTAAAATTTGCTAACAGGCATCTGACATCAGAAGCTAGAAAAAACAGGAAATATATCAAGGTTGCTCACCTGTAAGCAGCAATGTGGATTAGTAATGGTCAATGAAGGCAATACCTGTTAATCTAGCCAGTAAGTAGAGATTTGTCATGACATTACTTGTTACACTTAATCAAGTGTATTATAGCCATGTCATTGATGATTCACCTATACATATTGCATTGCATTTCCTGTTGTCTGTCATAATTCCAAGTAAATCTGTTGTAATTTATGTGATGTTTCTAAAACTGGATTTTAACATGTTTATTTTTAGGATACTGAGACCACAAGTGTAAGCAATAAGGTTGTTTTTATTTTTCCCGAAAAAGATTATAATGTAGAGTCTTACAATTCTATCCCTTCAGATCAACAACTTTTAAACACAGAAGAAGACCCAAGAACTTTGTTTCAATGCAGCACCTCTTGTCGAAGACAAACACTATGAAGCGGCTTTTTTAAAAGCCACAGCAAATACATGTATTATCAATATTCCTTTGCAAGGTTCCTTTGTTTGTGTACAGATCATTTAGTTACTGATAGATTATAAGTTTAGAGGACAAGCAATTCAACATCAATAGAATTAAACTGGAAAACTATACTCTACTCTAACAATAACAATTTTCTAGCTCTGGCTCCTTGATAAGTCTTAATAAAGTCCTAAACAGGTAGCATCAATGTTATCAACGATTGTTACTGCTACTTTTGTGGCAATCCCTTGCCCTCAGTATATACCAGGAACATAGTAAAATAACGATTCCCATCAATATTTCTACTAGTGTTCGGTGAGTCGGTACCATTTATCTATTATCCTCTATCACATTAGCAAGGGATAATCATTGTCAATTGCAGCGGTTGGCATTTTGGCACTCAGCGTGTTCTGCTTACCTTTTCTACCCGAGAAGGATGCTGAAGTATACATTTACTGATACCTAGCCTACTACTGTATTTTAGTATTTATTGATAATCGATTCTCAAGAGATTGGTGACTTGTTCTAGTTGTTGTCAATCAACCTAATTCCACGCAGAAGATCCTCGGGCATAAGTGCATGAGATGCAGTGTGGAGTCGGAGTCTCAAACGAGAAGAAAAAATGCAGGCCTCGCCTTTCTTCATCCAATGGAGGTCTAAAGAACCTAAGGTTAGGGTTACTGCTTTTCTCGTTTGAACAACCCATAGCCGAACACAAAGTTTGACCTGCCTTCCTCTGTTGTTTACTTGACGCCATGTTTTGACTTTTAAATTTCACGCTAAAATTATCTGGCGCCAAAGAGAACCGTTTTTTTGAAATGGGGCATGCGTAGTTCGATGTAGACTTGCTGGGACCAGTCATTTTCTGCAAAAAATGTTTCGACTGAGGCTCCCGGTCTTTCTATTCTGTGGTCTAGACCACAGAATAAAGATTGACCAGAAGGTTCACTCCTGTCAGAACCTTTGAAGTTTTGTGTTCTCGAATTTTCAGCTAAGGGGAACATGAAAACGAGGATTAGTAAGAAGCTATAGATAGGAGCGATAGGAATAACAGAGGACATAAGGACTCTTGGTAGTTACGAAGTCATGATGTGGTCTGGTTTTTTGTGTCCTAACGGAATATGAGCCTTACTTAAACACGTGAGCAGCACTGTGGCAATACAAGGACAATGGCTCATTCGCCTCGTCAAGGAATGCTGTTGAAAATGTTACGTGATACACTCATCATCATACGCTTGGAAAGTTAGGAAAACACCCATTTCTTCATATGGGACTACATTACTGTGGTTTGTAGCAAAATGTGCATCACTTCAGTTGAACCCATGGATATTCTGGTGAATATAAAAACCGGAAGCATTTATACAACCTGTGCTTTCATGCCAGCAACTTTTCTGTATATTGTGAATGGAACTTCTTCGCAACAAGTAATGGAGTTGTTCTCTGCAGCTGAGTTCCATGAGAAGTTTCATTATAAAATGGTTCTCGTACAATATTTCCCGAATAGTTTTTCAACACATAATGCTTTTTGCACTGTACTAGGAATAAAGAGTTATTTAAACTGCTTTTTTGGTCGAACAATGCATTGTTGCCCTCACGGTTGGATCAAATATGTCAAGTTAAACTCAAAAATGGCTGTCAGATTTGTGACACTTATGCAGGCCTAGAATTATAAAGGCACCATTCATATCAATTCTTTGTGATTTAACCTTTATCCATATCAAGAAAGTAACAGTACATGCATGTTCTTTCATTCCCAAAGAAAAATCTTACCTTATAAGTAAAAGCCTTTTCAGAATTCGATTACAAATTCCTGGTATCAACTGTGTAGCTTTCGTTTCCACTCTGCACATACTAAATGTTTACACCGTGTACAACGTGACTCACCTGATTTGTGAACTATTTTCATGCAGACCCACTGAAAAGTCAGTGCTACTATCCAACATGTGAATTTTAACACAAAATTTTGACGACCTTGTAGTTGTTTGCTTGAAAGGTGAAAACTTTTCCATTTCCAGTTAATGGTGTTACGTTGGTATCCCGAACGATGGACATTTCTTGGAAAAGACATTCCCAATTTGCACGCTTTTGTTACTATCTACCAAGCTTGTGGCGAAGAAGATGCGGATTATGCATATGGATGTCAAACCTTCTTTCCCATTCCAATAATTTTCATTGGAGAGCTAATGAGAGTGCTTCATTCTGTTCGAAATGTGTATCAAAATGTGTATCCATTTGCCAATAACACGGACAACCACGGCATTCATTCATTTTATTTCTGAGTTACGCAGGTGACACTATTTAGCAGGTCTTTCAATGTTTCTATCAGTTTTTTTTTTGTTGTAGAAGCTTTTTGTATGGTTGTAATATAGTGGGACACAAAGAAACTGAAACTAAAATTATACCCGCATGATATGCTGTTTTGATTGGAATAGTAGGATGGCATCAAATGCATAACTTGGAAACAAAACTGTCATCATTCATGTTCAACTGGAAAATTTTGATGGATAATTGTAATGTTCAATTAGGGTCAATGCTAAAACTAAAATTTGCATCTGGCTTGTACAATGTGCCCCTTCCCATTTGAATGGGCGCAATTGGATCACATATGTCACTCAGAAACTAAATTGTCGTCATCCTAGTTACGCCAAAATATTTTTATTGATTATTTGACACAAATACAACTTTCATTGCATTTCGTGTTTCTATGCATACCAAATATTGCAACATCAAGCGATAAATAATCGACTATAAAACATTCTATGTAAGCTTGATTTAGGTCATACCCAAATAAAACAACATGCATCTCAAAGAGTATGAATGCTAACAAGACATTGATTTCACTGTAAACAGTATTTGTTAATTCTATCTTTCAACAAAGATAGTGGAAACAGTTTTTGCTGATATGGTCTAGAGGAGGAAAAATATGTAATTTTGTTCAAGTAATATTCATGCAGATTGCCATTGTCACCCACGTTAGTGTTTTGTCATGGTTTACCCTACTGACCGGACATTCTCTCTGGCACTTAACCAGGGACCACAGAGATAGGGACCGGGGGCGGCCCCCCGCTTTTTTGCAGAGAAAATAACTAAAAGTATTGAAATATTTCTGCTTGATAATGGCCTTGTTGTTGCTGTAAAGTAAATAAGATAGGTGGTTTCCACGCAGCCCTTTATGTCACATACCTTTGTAACGGGCTCTCAAATTTGGAGGAGGCCCAATACTGAAAGTTCCTTAACTCCTGAACAAAATTAAGTACTCAAAATTCTTAAGCATTTCCGTGGTAGGAAGAGCTGTCTGTGATAAAATTTTTTTGAGTTTTTTTCTACAGCTAACAGTGGGATCTGCATTTCCTCTCTAACTTGGTCTTAACCACTTATGCGGGTACCAGCAGAGCCGAAATACGTCAGTCATGGTGGGAATGATGATCTGTGCTTAGCAGCTATATGGACGCTGATGCTAGAGAGATGAATTTTGTAAAAAAAAGACTATCAAAAACAGACCTGTATGCAATTGCTCCGTTTAAGCTATCTCGCACGCATCATGCATGTGTACCAGTCAGCAAAAACATTTGAAACATACAAATATGTGCTTTTTTAACAGAACCAGGGCGGGAAAATGCAAGTTTAAAGGATGCAAGTGCTCGCAGAGCAGATACCCAGCCTTAAAATGCACCTAGAACAACATTTTTCGGTGCTTCTTTGGCAATTGCTGATGTTGTCCCTGATAGCACCATCCCAAGAGAAGCTTCTTGGGGAGGGGAAGAGGAGCTGAAACTGGCTGTTATGGTCCCTCCTGATGACGGACTTTAAGTTGGATAAAGGATTGGAACTACTATCTGTGTAAGCAGACAATGCTCTAATTTTCCGTGTCCAAGTGCAGTCAATTAGCCATATTCTTCCTCCAAATCAAACGTTTGAAAGTTCAAAACTATATCATTCGGCCAAAGTGAACGATCTTTTCAAGCTCCAGGGTTTGATCAATTCCCTTGGCTGCATTATGATGATGGTTTTGACTGTGTCATGTTCGCTACAAGCAAAATCTCTCTGACATCTCAAATAAAGAACAGCTAACTTTCTGTTTGCGTTTTGAAGATTTTTAGGGTTACTATCAAGTCCCAGATATAGGTAACAACAATAGTTAATGCAATACAGGACATAATCTTGCCACTGCCTCTTTTGATAAACCAATGTCGTGGGTAGTTGTGTGATGACGCCAGTATCATGCTTGGGAAAAAATCAGGTGTAGCGAAACAAAACTGCTATGTTCAACCTCGAGCACCCTTAACGTGAGTGTCAAAGATGCAACATAAAGTTCAAAAATAATGAAGGATGCCTTGGATTTTGCAGCTGAAATTGATATTTTCATAAAATTTTCACCACAATGGAAAGGTACTCTAGGGGAAATTAGAAACAACTTAGAACTGGAAAATGAGGACTACGAGCAACGAGCTGGGCTTACAAAAATAAGTAAAATACGTCAGACAGTTCGTGCCCTGTGACAAAGATTTTGATTGTATACGATTCCGTCATGTCAAAAGTATGGCAAAATGACTTCACTGAAGACCCAGTGCTGCCCTCAACTTGTATGACTATGGCTATGCAGCTGCTGTATTTTCCAGCTGTCCTAGGGATGATTACGGTCCAAAATACTTTGAAACTCTAGACCTATTGATATCATCCATAGAAGCATGATTTACGCAACCAAGTTTTGAAGCCTTCCAAAGTCCGAAGAGCTGTTGCTTAATGGTCTCAGGAATAACGATATGTCAACCAAGAAAAATATCTGGAAAAGAATTACGCTGGTGACATAGACAGCCTCCAACTAACTGCCCAGTTCCCAGTATTCATAATCCTGCTTAAACATGGAGATGGTGTTGTTAATGTCAACGACATTATAGTCAAGGTATTGAAACCCGAACAGCAGCACCTCATCAGTGCTGTAGATCAAAGCTTGTTTTGGTGAATCCTGCAAGCTTGTTTTGGTGAATCCTGCAACCAATGCAACTGCTGATTCCATGTTCAATCTTTGGCTTGTCGCCTTCGTACTTGGATAAGGTCAGCAATTAAGCAGACTAGGTTTAATAACTAAGCCATACTTCATTTCCACAAAACACGGACGGATGCGGTTCATATCATCGCAGTTGCCAACGAGTTTATTAAAAATGGAGACAGACCTCAACATTCTGGGAAATTTTCAATTGATGACTTGAAATTTCAAGCCGAGCAAACAACTGCAAATGAAAGTTTCAGACTCTAGGAACAAACATACTAGCATATTATTCTTTTGTAATTATTTGTTTTGTTACTTTCTGTACACAGTAAGGAGCATTTGAAACCTATACCAACTGTACTAGCTTTAATATTTTGTAGTACCAAGGGTATACAACTTTATTTATTTGTACGGTTCAGGGATGTGGCTGACCCTCCCCCAATCTTGATTGTGCTAAATTTTTCACTGAAAGTACAAGTCCTACACTTGTAATTTGTGGGAGATTCGTAGTTATAACTAAAGTATTCAACCTTTGTAATCCTCGTTTTATCTTGATCAAATTAAGCATGGATGCAAGGAAAGGTGAAGTTTTATAGGGGCTTTGACAGATCACACGAGTGGGCTCAGAATGCCCCCTCAACCTCACTTCCTCTTGATGCTCGCTTTGCTCATGTGGTCTGCCCCCCTCCACTTTAAAGGCTCCTCCATAATCCCTGTTTACCAAATATCTAAATGATGGCATTAGATACAAAATTAATATTTAGCATCCTTATAGCTTACTATAAATTCCTATTATAAAAATTAAATTTTAAGTAAAGCCTTTTCTAAATTTACACAAAGTTAAAGGGTTAGCTATATATTGATCCACAGAGTTTAATGTGGGCTCCTAAACTGTGGACGTCTTCTGTCTCAAGATCTAGACACTTTACAAAACTGCAAAACAAGAACAGAGTAATAAATTAACAGATTACAATATATCAAATGCATATGATCTAATATTTAACCAGTCTTATGATATTACCTTATAATGCCCTATTGGGTATGACATTTCTAAATATTTTGAGCTTTGCTGTAAGCCCAATTTCAAACACAGACCTGAAATTGTAAAAACAAACAGAATTTCAAACACCAAAATTTGCAATAAAATCAATTAACACATAGAATGGTTATTACCCTTAGCATGTTTATTACCCTAAGCACATCATAACTATTTCTGGGGTTTGTCTCTATAGGAATAATGAGTCGACATAGCAGCGGGCTTGCTGGAAGACAAGCAGGAGAAGATGATAGACCCCATCAGCAAACACGAACTTGCAGGAGGCAACAAAGGTTAAAAGGAAGAACGGTTCTGAAGCTACAAGAGGCTGGAAATTAAGGTTGAAAACTTATGATCCAGACAGATATCACAAGTACCAAGAAAGTCAGCACATCTACAGCCAAGAATATAGGGAGAATATGCATCCTGAGAAAAAAAGGACACAGCAATGCCTTGGATGCAGCTAGAATGTGCAAGAAAAGGCAGCTGGAAAAGGAGCAGGGAACTACTATGAACTGAAAGGCAATTCCAGCAAAACTGTTTTGAAAGACACTGCTCCATCCATCTCTCCCAGTTCAAAAGGTGTGGAAGATCCTCGTCCATCCTACTCTGCACAGACACCAAATCCTGGTTTACTAGCAAGTAGGACTCCAGCAGGCAGAAGAAAAGACCTTTCTAGGGCAAAGAAGCCACTTCCCTTGAGCCCCACAAAGGTTGTTGAAACGGTCAAAGATACTATCAGAACAGCCACCCCCCAAAAGGAAGCTGTTGTTCAAAGGCCAAGAAAATCAATCACCACAGCACAGAATTGGACAACACGTCCTGGAAAAGACTAAAAGGCTTAAAAAGTCATAGATGCAGAAAAGCAAGTTAAATAAGGAACTGTCTGTTGTCAGTATGTAGTAAGTACAGAACAGTGAGATTCAGGACTTTGTCTGTTACAAAGGAAAAAAGGCAGCAGAGTGAGGCTTCCAAGTTTATGGATTCTGTGTCATACACATTGCCCGAGGCCAAACTGGTATCAAAGAAAAGTGGGAAGTCGGCTGTTGTACTACCCAAGACACACAAAGAGCTACACACTGACTTCCTTGATTGTACAGGCCATAAAATCAGCTTTTCACAGTTTCCAAAGTGTTGACTCAAGCACATTCGAACGAAGCAGCAGTTGCGATTCTGGTTGTGTCTTTGTGAGTATTGTACATATGTAGACTTAAAGCTGGTAGTAATGAACAAAATTGCAACTCATGTCAACAACAACTGATGCATCAGACAATGCAATCATGCAGTTCATATCCTCACCTGTGGGAGACAGGCAGGTAATAGCACTTCATGGGAACAGGAGTGAACACTTGAGACTTGCAACAATTGCAACCCCATTCAGCTGTGTAACCATCTGCAGCCACTGTCAAGGAATATGGTTCCAGTCACCTGGAAAAGGTGGGAGTCTGTACCTATTATCATATAATACCATAGTACCTATTTTTCCTCTCCTTCTCTTCCTCTTCCTCCTCTTTTTCTTCCTCTTTCTCTCTCTCATCCTCCCATCCTCCCCTTTTCTGCCCCCCTGCCACCCAATGTTACATGTACATCTGTGAAACTAGTGCTGCTGGTCACATTGTTTTTCTGTATTTTTTTAGATGTAGTTGAACACAATCATGGCTCACAAATCACTTTTAATCTATTATGAACATGATATGTGCAAGAATGTATATGATTCCCATGGTTTTAAGTCAGTTCAAGTCAATAGTGAAAGTTTGAATACTTTAACTAAAGCAAAACGAGACAAAGAAATATGAATTACTTGCATATCATTTTTTCTACAGGTGAGCCAAAAGATTCTGATTCAGAAGAAGGGTGCTAGGCTAGATTTTGAGGAAGAGCTGTGACGTGAAATCACTTTCCTTGCTGGCCATCTGTTCTGAGCTGAGTGGCAGCATCATCAGTTCCAAGAGACGAAGAATTGGAATTCATTTCCATCAACTATGGTTGGCATGGTACTGGACTTTGCTGAGACGTTTACGTGCCAAAATCAAAATGAGGTGAAGGCTGCATACTGTCACCATGACCAAGTGACAGTGCACCCTATAGTGACATATTATGGCTGTAGATTGTCTGAACAGACCATCACAGTCACTTATCTTTATGAGTGAAAACAGGAAGCATAACTTTGACTCTGTGCATCAATTTACCAGACAGGCTTTGGACTGCTTGAAAAACGTCTGCTTTCTGACTGTAGAAAAAGTCATACAATGGACAGCCAATACAAATCAAAAGGTCCCTTTGCAGACTTTTCCTGTGCATTGTAGGATATTGGCTGCAACTTAGAAAGAAATTTCTTTGGTTTCAGGCATGAAGAGGGGCCATCAGATGGTGAAAGTGCACTCATCAAACATCACACAACCACTCAATAAAGTCAGGGACAGCCTTCTTCAGAAATGCCAATGACCTCTTTGATTTCTTCATCCAGAGTAGGCTTAATAAGCAATCAGCAGATGACAACTGCACTCACTTTAGGAGGTTAGTGGTGGGACGTTAGTTGGACTGCAGTTGAGCATGTGTTGCAAGTTGTGCAGCTACCTCAGCTGGCTAATTGTCAAGGAAATTTACTTCTATTTGACAATTTATAAGCATATACCATTACTTGCCTGGACCCATTTGATTATTTACTTTCTGTTTTGTTTGCTTACAATACACGTCACATTGCAAGTTGTATGTTGTTTATGCTGTTTTCTTCTCTCTGGTTTCCATGTTTCACAAATGATGATATCACAACTTTGACCATATCTCCTCTATTCCTTAGCATCTCTTCTTCAAAATTTGCCTGCACACTTAGGATGACATATGTGTCACATTCATGGCACAAACTGTTCCTTCACAACTGTGTGTGTCGTTAATAGAAATAGCCAGAAAATATAAAATTTATGAATTACTTTATGTTATTTGTTGTCATCTAAAGAATCTTAAAGGCATAAATATTCTATTAAAATGCTATAAAATTATTCATTATTGAAATAACTATAGCTTTTAATACAAACAGAGTACTATTGAGATTTTTCTCGTGCAATCTATTATGTATATATGACCCGTAGCAAGTTTGAATTTTGTTATGCTTGGGCACCTCTGGCAATTTCATTTCCTGTGACCCCCAGTGCCCAAACGGATGATTTTTACAATTTGACATTTGTTGTAAATAGTGTAAATAGTATCTTACCTTGGCTTGTTTTTTTTCCATGGCACAGGGAGCCGATGTTGCAAATGCACAGGGAACCAATACATTGATATGTAGAGACTGTTGTTGGTTGCCATGGCGATATTTTTGTTAGGGTTATTTAATCAAA
>JANTCA010000315.1:0-12793 GCA_024741275.1 Chironex yamaguchii
AGAATACAAACCTTACGCTTTTAATCTTTTAATAATCTAGCTTTGGAATAGATTACTTACATTCTCGATGTCTTACTATACAGGTCGTTGCTTGCAAGTTTTCCATTTTCAATCTTTAAGATGCCGATTTTGGAATATAAATTTTACAATTTGAATTTTTTAATTTACAAATCGTGGAATGCAAACTTTTCATTTTTAGTCTCTTGGGATAGAACTATCGTAATATAATCATTACATTTCGAATAACTTAGGTTACAAGTCGTGGAGTGCAATATTTACATTCTCAATCTTTTAGGATACAACTTGTGAAATACAATCTTTATATTCCAATTCCTTTGGTTACAAGTCGTGCAATGCAAACTGTACATTTCAAATCACTTAGGGTACAAGTCGTGGAAAGCAATATTTACATTTCCAATCTTTTAGGATACATGTTTTGAAATACAAACTTTACATTTTCCGTCTATTAGGATACACGTCGTGAAATACAAACTTTACACATTCAATCTTTTCGGTTACAAATTTCCGATGATAATTTTCACATTTTCGGTCTTCTAGAATACAAGTTGTGAAATGCAAACTTTACATTTTCACTCTTTTAGTATACGAATTGCGGAATAAACATTTTACATTTTCAATCTTTTAAGGCACAATTCGTAAAATGCAAACCTTACATTTTCAGTCTTTTAAGTTGTGAAATACAAACTTTACAGATTCAATCTTTTAGGATACAAATTGCATATGACAAATTTGAAATTTTCAGTCGTCTAGAATACAAGTCGTGAAACGCAAACCTTACAATTTTCATCTTTTAGGATACAAGTTGTAGAATACAAATTTTACATTTTCAATCTTTTACAATAGAAATCGTGCTATAAATACCGTTCTTTTCAATGTTTTAGGATACAAATTGTCGAATACAAGTTTTACATTATCAATCTTTGAGGATGCAAGTCTTGAAAGACAGACCATACATTTCTTATGATACAATTTGTAAAATACAGTACTGACATTTTCGATGTTTTTCAATACATGTCATGCAATACAAATTTTACATTTTCAATCTTTTAGGATACAAGCAGTGGCAACGGGTGGTAATTTGCTTACTTGCAGCAATGTCTCTAATAGGCTTTCACAACAACACCGAGCTGAACGTTTCGCAAACAATGTTCCCTGTGATTTCTTCAGATAGCGGACAGATTCAATTTTTCCTCTGAAATTAGGGAAAATCGTCTAAATGAGGGAAAATGAGGGAATATGCTGACATTGTCGAGGAAATACTGAAATCATTCAAAGAACTTGGTTGCAATATAAGCATTAAAGTTCACTTTTTGTTCAATCGAGAAATTTCGAAAAAATCTTGGTGTCATCAGTGACAAATAAGGCGAATTTTTTCACCAAGACATCAAAGTGATGGAGTCAGGTTATCAAAAACGATGGGACACCAATATAATGGCGGAATCTGATGAGAGATTATCCAAACATTGTCCACAGAAGTAAAGAATATAAACAAAATCAATGTTGACTCTGATATTTGTGCCAATTTATCTTGTTATATTTGTTTTGTTTATTTGCATGCAAATGTTGTTTATTTTTACATAGTGATGAGCATTATTCATCCATTTGCTTTGGTCTCTCCTTGCCTCCTTTCAGTGTGTGGCCTATTCAACTTCCATATGAGAAATAATCGAGTTTTTGCTTCCTATTCCATGACAAATCACCTTTCTTCAGAAAATGAAAAATGTTCATAATGAGATATGAAATTGATGGCATTTCAGCATTTTCCAGCGGAAAAAAACTGTCACATCTGCAAATATATCATCCTTGTGGAATCTTTAAATTACTTATCTTCTTGTCAGAGCTGCAAATATACTTTTAATTGTTTAAATGAATAGATACGAAAGCATGAAGGACTCAATTGCTACTTAAGGTTCTCTCAAGAATACATTTCTTTCAAATATTTGTATTTTTTAATTATCATGATTTAAACCGTTATTAAATAAAACATTCCATCAATCTTCTATTTACATCTTGCGTTATTTAGTCTTCATTGCTTCCCAGTCGTAATAATACAAAGTCAAATTTAAAGTACACTTTATTAACAATATGTAGATAAGTATTCTTATTTCCTTCAATTACTAGTTACAAGCGTTTACTACATGTCTATTGTACTGGAACAGAGCAGGTACAATGAGGGAAACTATAACACTTTTTTACTACATGCTAAAATGAGATGACGTGATATGGACGAGATGCTAGTGTATTTAAATGTGTCACTAGCCCCATGTGTGCTGATTGACGAGACGTTGACATTAGCAAACTTTGTTACCATCACAGGACTTGGCCATCAATAACAGATATTATATAACGCATGCATACTTTTATTACTTAGACTGGTAGCTATCACTGAATGTCCATTGTGATTGTGTGGTACCAATATAGTGCTGAATAGGTAATCTTTACTACGTTCCTGACTTGATTGTTTAACCCACTATTGGTGATGCTCTAGAATGAGTTGAATAATCAGTGTAGCTTCTAGATTATTGCTTTCTATATTCACTAGGTTTGGTTTTTTGGTGCCTTGGCAGACGATCTAGTCAAAGCATCAAATAATTTTTAATGTCCTTGGCGTTTTCTGCTTAGTTGAAGCAATGGATAAAAAGTCTATTATGCCTTGATTCTTAAGCATTTCTTCATCTGCGTTTCAAGAGATCTTTCTTTCTTTGTCATGCTACTACAAGTGAGTTTGTGCAACTAACGTTAAAAAGGAACATGCGGGCCTCCGTGGTGACAGGAATAAAGATGGCATTGAGGAGGCGCTATTTTCCTTTGTGTTGATTTTGATTTTTTATCTAGTACTGGCAGTATATGATTGGAAGAGTGTAAGGTACGTTGTTGATGTGAAAAGATGTGTAGCATGGACTACAAAGCGTGTACGATTCAAGACATGATAGAATTTTTATCTATTATAAAATTTTATTATCTTCTATCTAATTTCATGGCTAGACTTGTCTTTTTCTTTATCAGTACTTGTAACAATGCAAAGTTAAATCATGGTGCAAGTTTTAATGACGTTTTCTCTTCCCAATGTAATCTCAAATATACTCCTCATCTTTTACTTTATTGACCAGCATCTCACTAGGCTGTATACAAACGTCGCTCAAGACTCAATAACAATATTATTTTTAACAGAAGAGCATGTAGCTTATCAGTTTAAAATAAGCATAAATTGTCTACATTGTTCAAACTAAGACCGCTTTGTTTAAAGGAGTCATGTATTTTAGAAGATATGCTTACTTAAATTAATAAGGGCGTTGTCAATTTTCATCGACTTATTAACGACGTGAATTTCTAAAATCTTCCTAACACTGTAAATATCTTACAATTCAGTGACTATCATCCTTGATGAGCTAATAAACAGAGCTAATGAACAGAGTCAAAAACGTTAACTCTAGATTTAAGTAAATGTTGGTCTAAACTAGTCAAGCATAAAGACATAAACAACTACTTTATCTTCTTACAAATGCGTAGCTCAAACATTAATTAAATGGAATTATCATGTCAATAAAAGTCTGCTAACAGAATCATAATTTGTTCTTGAGAAGTTCATTAATTACCCTTTGACTATACATTGGACGTATTTAGTGGAGGTAGGAAAGGTAGCGTGGATGGTCGAGTGGAGGTAGGAAAGGTAGTGTTGATTTAAATTGCAGATCGTGCTTAAAAGCTGTGTTCAGAAGTACGTTAGCTTTAATTTATTTTCTAACTTGCGAGCTTGCAACGCTAGACATTTAAAAGTCATTGCAATTGTCAGTATAAAACACCTAAAATGTGCAGCAGTACTATAATGTCTAAAAAAACTTCCAAATATGGTGCTGCATGGTGATTTCGAACTGATTGTCTTAATTGATGATTAATGATATGTAATTAATGACGTTTAATGGATGAGGATAATAATAGATTGTTGATGCTTTTTGGTTGACAATTCATGATTCATGACTCATGATCGATGGTTGATGATCGATGGCTAATGTTTTATAGTTGATGATCGACAGTTGATGATTAGTGATTGATGCTCGATGATCAATGGTTGACATTTAATCGTCGATGATCGATGGTTAATGATTAATGGTTGGTGATTGATGATTGATGGCTGATGATCGATGGTTGATGTCTAATGTTCGATAGGTGATGTTTAGTAGTTGATGATTACTGGTTGATGATTAGTGATCGATGAATCATGATTATTGTTTGATGTTTAGTGATTGAGGCTTCATGATCATAGGTTGACATTAAATAGTCGATGATCGATTGTTGATGATTAATGGTTGGTGGTCAATGATTGATGGTTGATGATTAATGGTTGATGATCAATGGTTGGTGATCGATGGTTGATGTTTAGTAGTTGATGATCGATGGTTGATGGCTAATGGTTGATGACTAGGGATGATGCTTGATGCTCAATGGTTGACATTTAATAGTCGATGATCGATGGTTAATGGGTAATGATCGATGTTTGATGTATAAAGGTTGATGATTAATGGTCGATGATCAATAGTTGATGATTAATGTTTGATAGGTGCTAGGATGGTAATAATGTTTTAAATACTTTACATTCCGTAGCTTTTTCTGCATAGCTCGATTCCTTTGTTCATTTAGGCACCTCGTTCTCTATGCAACTTATGCATATTTTTGTTCTTCATTTGCCTTTCTTTTGTTCTTTCTTCCTTTTTTCTCTGAATTCTTGTCACTCTGTTTTGCCGTCCTAGCACCTTATGTACCATGTCGTTCGTTCGCACTTTATGCGCCTTTGTGTCTTCTTGCACCATATGCACCAATTTTCGTCCGTTCTTCACTTGATAAAGATTGCGTCATCGAGTCTTGATTTGACCCTGTAGCATTATGCTATTTGTTACCCATACTTCAACTTCAAATTCACTGCTCACTAGTCGCTTTCAGGATCCCACTGATATTTTCTCCGAAGCATGAAATACAAGGTAGTAAACAGCATAGGCCAACGGCTGGCACTACCTGCTAAATTAAAAAAAACACTTAGATGTAACGTAGGTAAATAAAAATGAAATGACGTGGTATTATTATTTTAATATCTATCATTATCATTATCTTATTAATTATCATCATTATAATCACCATATCTTCAGCCTCATTGAAGTGCTCAGTATCGACATTATCTTCTTCCTTCTCCTCCCCATTTTTACGCCAATACCGTTCGTACATTATCACTGTCATTATCATGATCATAGTTATAGTTAACATATTAGCATCATCATCATAATTATCATCATCATCATCATTATCACAATTATCACCATTGTCGTTTCACCATCATACTTATCATAGTCATCATCAGCATCATCATCATAATTGCCATTATCACAATTATCACCATTGTCGTTATCACCATCATACTTATCATAGTCATCATCAGCATCATCATCATAATTGCCATTATCATGATTATCATCACCATTATCATCATCACTATCATCATCATCACCATCATCATCATCATCATCATCATCACCATCATCATCTTCGTCATCATCACTTTCATCATCATCATCATAATCATCTTCGTCATCAATCATCTTCATAATCATCATAATCATCATCATCGTCATCATCATTTTCATCATCATCATCATCATCATTTTCATCATCATCATCATCATCATCATCATCATCATTTTCATCATCATCATCATTATCATCATCATCGTCAATTATCATCATCAGCAGCAGCAGCGTCACCACCATCATTATCAATATCATTAACACAATTGTCATCACCATCGCAACCATCATCATATTTATCATAGTTATCATCAGCAGCAGCATTATCATCATCATTGTCATCACAATCATCATCATCATCATCGCCATCATCATCATAGTTACCATAGTCATCGTCATTATCATCACCATCGTCATAAAAAATTTCGTCAACACCATTACCGTCATTATCGTCTTCTTTTTCCTCCTCCTTATGCTATTTTGTCATTTTCGTTATTGTTATTATCGTCAAGTATTAATATAACTTTCATTATTCATAGTTGTCATCGTCATTATTATTGTTACTATAATTATTGTAATTCATTATTATTTGTATTATTATTGTTATTATTATTGTTATTATTATTATTATTCAGCCTTAAATTTTCTTTGTCTATTGCCAACTTTAATAAGCCATTAGGGCGATTAGTGCAGGGCACCTTGAATTCTTAATGCTATGACATCCAGGGAAACCAGGTGTTTAACCACATCACAACTGAACCTTATAATTGTCGTAATTACCATTTTGCTGAGCGTTATGTCTAAAATGGTTAAGCAACCAATTAATTGACGTTGCAACATTTAAATAGTTTTCAATTTTGAATACACTAACCTTTTCACGCTTTAAACTTTCATTCACTTCTATTTCTGGCGCATCAGTTGTCTCAGGTTCTTTTGTTATAACATTTTCTTTACAAATATCAAGGGAGGACATAGAAGTATCCGATGTACCATCTGCCGACTCCCTGTCTCCCAATTCATTTGATTGGTTCTCCAAAGGGGCAGGATCCTGCAGTGGTTCTGTTTTGGTCACAATAGGGTTGTTGTTGTTGTCATGCGGGAGAGGTTTACAAGAGCACTCTTCTTCGGGATTTGGCTCCAGTCTCCTCAACTCTTTAGATTCGCGTCCTTTACCCGCCTTTTCGGAACCACAACGACATCTCCAGTGACAGGACCAGAGGTGTGTCTGCTCATCGAAGTGTCTCTCTTGAAATTCAAATTCACCACTTTCAAAACTTTTTTCAGACCAGTTTGCCATCAAGTCCTCGCAAGAACTGCAAGGGAAAGTGTCTTCCAATGACGAACAAGAAGATCCGCGGCTGTTGCAGTTACCCACCTGAACCTGAGATTTTAACGCTTGAATTTTCAGTCTATTTTCTGCTTGAATTTTCTGTAATGTATATTCCGAGCGTAACCTGTAATTGTCGAATTCAATCTTTAGGCCTTGCAGTGTAGACTGCAGTTTTTCCTTACTTATGTGTTCATGGTCATATCTGTGTTGCAGTTCACTGATTTTCTGCTCATACTCAAGACGAGCTTGTTTTGAAATTACTACCGCTGAGCGAAACGGAGGTTTGCAGGCGTCCTTGTCCGATTCGAGTGTTGGCACTGGCAAAACGGGGAGATCATGCGCACTCGATATTTTCATTTGATTTGATAAAACTTGACGTAGCATCTTGATCTCCTTTTGATATTGAACAATAAGGGCATCTTTTGGATCTTCGTTCATTCTGGGTTTATTTCTAATATTTTTAGCCCGGTTGGCGTACCGCAGTGTGCTTAAAGTTTCAGAATAATTGTTCTCCCCTGGGCTTACACAAGCAATCATAAGAGTCCTCGAATTACCGCCAAGTGAATCTTGTAAAAGCCTTGTTAGTTTAGAGGCCCTATAGGGAATATGTTTACATTTATTATCGACTAAAGCCGAAATGACATTTCCGAGAGCTGACAAAGAGAGATTGATTTTAGTTGCTTCTTTAAGACGATCACCTTCAACTTTTGCTTTTCTCTGACGTTCACTGCCTGCAAGGTCGACTAAATTCAGTCGACCAGACCGAAAATGCTCTCGTTCATCTTCACTTGTATAACAAAGTTCGAAGTCTATTATGAATATACAATGCGAACGTGAGGAGTCTGGGTTTATAGCCGTTGCACCCAAAGCTCGGTTCCAGCTCCCAACCTCCATGACCTCTTCCATCTCTTCAACAGTAGTTACTTCAACACTTGATAAACCTCTAACATAGATACCTTTTTCAGGGTGCTCTTTTAGTTCCAATTTATAGTTATTATCTTTGGTTAGCAAGTCACGTATGTCTTCGTTATAAATTTCAAGATATGATGCTCGTATTAAGCAATACGTTACGTCCTTGAGCTGAATGACTTCAAACATGTGCTCCACAGCACGGCTTATAATGCCTTGTTGGGCCGAAGGCGGGGGAATACCTTGCATTGAAAATGTTTTACCACACGACGTTTGCCCATAAGCAAATACACACCCGTTATACCCCCTGAGGATACTATCAACCAGAGGGGCAACCATGTCGGAGTAAATCTCCTCATTTGTTGACTCAGTGTCGTACACATTGTCAAATGTAAACACTTTTCTTGGTCCAGTGACATTTGTTCCTGGACTCCGAAGGATGCATTGTTTTTCTTCGGGATCAACAGATAGAACAATTTCCGTACTATTGGCTAACTCACGGTCATTTAAGGGACGACACCTGACAACGACTTGAACACATTCGCTCATTTTGCACAGGAAATTGAAGAAAGTCCAAACCCTAAATAGACAAGACAACACAGTCAAAAAAATATGGCACAAAGTAGCATGCTTATGTTAGCTGATAATTTATTATCGTTTTCGTTGCAAAATCTGTCTCTGTTTTCCTCCTTTGTTAATAATTAGATTATATCTTTTAATCAAAAGAAAGGATGAATTATCACAATAACGTCTTGTTTATCAGAATAGACATTTAAATAATATACAGTTAAGATTTTGGCTAGGTATCTTCCCTAATTAATCTTATTGGTATGCAGAACTTTGCAGAAAACTTCACAAGTTAAAAGAAACCTTGAATATTTGATTATTACTGTATATCATCGACCGTGTCTTGTATGAAGTTTTTGTCTCGTATGAAAAAACAAGGAGCCTTAGTCGGAACCCAAGTTTGAAACTTTGGTGCTTATTGTCGTTTTCCTGAAATAAATTTTTTGAAAATTGTCCAATCCCTGCTCTTACTAGGACCTCGTATGGAAAATGTAGACATTGTGACAACACTTTACAAATTGCAATAAAAGAATGGTCATTTGGATTGAAATATTCCAAATTTTTTTTGCGTTCGCAGTCTATTTGCGGGCATCGCCTCTACCTTTTGAGCAATTTTTGAGTTAAATCACCTCATGTTTAGATAAGCGTGCTTTATCGAAACTTCCACGGTCTCTGCATTATTACCTTTTCAGGTACTTCTTCTAACCGGCAAATTAAATTCTAGCATAAAATTCTGAAGCGGGTAAACCCATGCGTGGAATGGATGCGAAGGTTGTACTCATGAGTACAAAGTGCAAGGGAATTTCCTTTTTGCATTAAATTTCGTTTCCTCTGCTTATTACAGTCGAAAGCACAACATTGCTTGCCGTATCCCGTCTTCTTTCCGTACTTGTCGTTATTGCATTAACCCGCCAAATTGGTTACAATAGCATGCCGACCTCTCAGATTCACTTGCCTCACTTTCAGAGAGCTGACAGGGAAAAGTTGCTCAATCCAGCTTTTTAAATCAGTGCGAATTAAGTAGAACGTGCTGAAAATCTCGCAAACGCCTGTATGTTCAGCCAGAGTGATTATGGGGGCAAACTGAAGGTAGGCTCTTGTGATTTTAATTGTAAGAAAACCAACCTGACTTTATTCTTCTGGCAAAATTTTTGCGTTCTCTGAGTGCTTTTAGGTACTTTAAAACAGTCTTTCCCATGAATTTAAACCATGATTCTGCAGTCTTAGGCGGAATACTAACCATCCAAGTGAAGTAACAAGATTAAAAGCTACTGCCCTAAGAGTTTAATTTTAGGAAAGATCGTAACTTTTAATTTACTTTTTGTTTTACATATTTTTTTTGTAAAATAATTAAGAATTAATAATCCAAGTTAAACAAAAGACAATAATTTGCAAGGAAATAGTTTGCTGCATGTCGTCTTAAATCCCTTTTTAGATTTCCACATACAAAAACACTTTGAATCAAACCACAGTCTGTATTTGAACCTGTGGCTTCATACAATCATCCCACAGTAAGTCAAGTTGTTGGGAAACCTACTAATGTCAATATAACTTACCAGAATTCAGGTTTTCCTATTGGATTTATGGCAAACCACATACTCATAGATAAGATCAGAAATTCCTTTCATCATGTTTTGCAAAAAGGAGATGCTTTTATTTTTGTGGCATAATATTTTCTCCAAGAAATTAGGAATGTGAAGTTGGCTCGCATAAATGAACACTTACGTTTAACATCCAGTTTTCATTGTCTCTTTGAATCATCTCTAATGTGAAGGAGACACGCCTTCCCCCAAAGCCTCTGTTAAGAAAACTGGCTATATAGAAGGATTTGACTTGTTTATACAATTAGGTACTAGAAATGGTGTGTCCTTGGGGATGTATTTCGGGGCAATTGCTCCTCCCTAGTTTGGCCAACTATCGTCCTCAGGATTCCTTTAATACTGTTTTATAAAACGACTAGGACAAAATAATCAAATTTTCTGATCTCTTGTAGCAATTATGACATTGGGAGAAGGGGGTGAATTACAAGCCAAGTTACCGGTATGACCCCCAAAATGTAAATGAGACAGTGTCTCCGACCCCATTAAATTCTTGCCATCCTCCCTTTATTTACCCTCGCCATGCTGCAGGGCACTAGTACTTTTCTAAAACTTTAGCTTGTTATCGAAATTAATCTGGAAAGATCTTGAACAGATAGCAGTCGAAATGTGGCTAATGGACGCAAAAACCTATTAAAAATACCACAATACTGGGCCTTTACGTGCACAGATGTACTGCAAACTTCAGTTAAACATATGCAGTTCTAATCGTCAACAATAAGGATCTTCATAGACATTTGAATATGTACTATGATCTTGATAGAGGTCCAAAACATTAGGAAGTCCTTAAAGACCTGAAAGAGAGTTACTGAAATATGTGAAAATCAATGCAAAGTTAACGATCATCAGTATTTTCTCTTGGCACTTTGGAAAAGTAAAGGGACCAATAAAGATAAAAAAAGAGCATAGAGATAAATACATATGCATTGTAGATTACTACTTACACCATCGCTAATTTGACAGGACAGTCTCATTGTAAGTAACTATATATTTAATCATCACTGACTAGAAAGGTAACCAACTGGAAGAGACAAGCTAGAGACACTGATGACAATGTCATTTTCTTGCATGTCATGTAAATCTTGGCTTGATTGACTAGTTCTGTAGTAACAAGGTCTTCATATTCACACCGACAGCTCATTTCTACGACTTACTAATGCTTGTTGAATCTTCTCCTTCTTGAGATCCTTGAATGCACTGTATAGTCATTTTACATGTATTCTAGTTTTATATTCTCAACAGTGAAGTTGCCACCTAGCACCCATGCATTATAACCGCCTCAATGAAAACGTACTCAGCATACCGCCTTGCGTTAAAGCGACTATGTTTACCAATACTCTCCATTGCTAACAGTCTTTGATCAGGTCTGACTGAATGACCAAGCATCTGCGCGGGGTGTGCCGTAGAGTCACTTTCAGTCGGTGATGGTAGGGTCGAAGGAGATGATAGCCTTTATAAAAAGCTTTTGTTGGCGTGGAGTTACTAGACGTGATATGGAATTTCAATCTCTAAGGTCTGAAACTAATTTGTGCACACTTGTAGTTCATCGTTTATAAACTGATGGTTCCATTTGATGTTTTCCATACTGGAAAAAGCTCTGCTAGCCGAACATCTTCAAAGCTGGCGGTCTCCAAAACAGTCGATCATTGAAGCCGTCGGCTTTCAAGTTAAATTCCTTCCCACGCCATTTTGGTGCATAGGACGGGACCCATCTCCGTTTCCTTAGTCTTTGGGCCACACAGCTGCGCAAGCACAGTAAATGCTACATCAGGGACCTGGCCCTCTGGTAGTATCTTGTGTTTAACTTCCATAACCCATCGCGTCAGTGCTGAGTGCTAAGCGGGTAAGCATTGTGTACCACTTTTTAAGTCTTTGGTATGACTCGGTTATGTATTCGAACCCACAACCTTCCACAGGCAAAGCAAGCACTCTACCACTAAGCCACTGCTGCGACCTTCAGAGCCACTGATCTTTGAAAAACATCGATCTTCAAAGGCGTCGACCTTCAAAGCCGTCGATCTTCGAAGTCTTTGGTCTTTGAAACCGTAGATCTTCGAGGGCGTTATTCCTTGAAGCAGTCAAGCCAAAGGTGTTTGAGGCCTTCGAAGGATCTTGAAAGCCTTTAATCTTGGAAGCTGTCGATGTTTATAGCTGTTGATCTATAAACTGTTATGGTCAAAGCCATCGATCTTCCGATCCTCGAAGCCGTTAGCCTTGGAAGCCGTCGATCTTCAAATCCAACGTTCTTCAAAGGCTTCGATCTTTGAATTCGTTAATCTTGAAACCATACAAATCCGTAAACCTAGATCATCGATTCACAGGTGTTAAGTAACAACATAGCAACTACTGATTTGTAGGAATTCACTTTTATTAGCAAGGATAGAACCAGTCAAAAGTGGCCTCTGCTTCCCAACTTCGGTCTTTTAAATTTGTGGTAGCTTTCCAATTCCGTTTAACTTCCTGACTATACCATGCCGTGGCAGAACATTTGTAAATAGGCAGTTTGAAGTTTGCGTTTCAAATTTTTGTTGGCTCAATCGAAGGTTGTTCGATTAGAGGAAAGATAATGGAAATAATTTAGAATCCTCTACTAAAGCATTTGCTAGAGAAGATCATAAAATTCTGCTACTGGGCTTTGATAATGTGATTTAGGTGTAACAAAATAATTGTTACTACTGTCTCAACTGGCCGGAATAAATCACTGTACCCAGTAAACGAACACTTTACGACTTTTGTACTACACCTCGAACAGGCAGGACACTCTTAAAATTCCATCCATCTATCTATCTATCGATCTATCTATCTATCTATCTATCTATCTATCTATCTATCTATCTATCTATCTATCTATCTA
>JANTCA010000317.1:0-12791 GCA_024741275.1 Chironex yamaguchii
AAAAAGCATACGACTCATGTCATGATAAGCTCCTGTCTACATGGCTTCCACTGAGTCCACAAAGTCGAGAATTTTCATACTTAAAAGATTTTCTCGATTAACACTTTTCATAGCATGAATTGTCAAATAGGATGGTATAGATATGTGGTAACCTTTTGATAAGAAACATGAATCTAAACTAGAAACATAAACATGAAAGAAAAAGGCAAAGAGAAAGTGAAAACAAAGTATTGGAACAGTCTGAGTAAACTGGGCTTTTACAGAATCGCACGAATTGGCAGTCATTTTAGGTTTGCAGAGGTGAAATGGTTGTGTTATGTTCGTAAAAGTGTGTTGACTTTGAAACACTAGTCCGTTTAGACCAATAATGCACATTGAAGAATATTTTGTAAATCAATAACTTTATTGGAAACATCACATTTTACAACTGTGACACAATTCATTCTAAAAGTCAATTTCGTGTTTCTTTACATTTCAGCCATAGTGGTGTATATGTGGTCCACAACATATCCAAATAATAAGGTGGTAAACGCGAAGCCTGCTCCTCATTCATTGGATAACTGGCGCTGTCCAAACTGACAATTGGGCTTTTTACGT
Organism: Chironex yamaguchii; assembly: GCA_024741275.1. Taxonomy (NCBI): domain Eukaryota; kingdom Metazoa; phylum Cnidaria; class Cubozoa; order Chirodropida; family Chirodropidae; genus Chironex; species Chironex yamaguchii. The sequence continues at coordinate 598 of JANTCA010000317.1, forward strand.
CCGCTTAAATACATTGATATAGTCCCTAAGGATTTTCATTACAGTATTGTTCTATGCGATAAGGACAAAACATTTCAACTTAATAAGTTAAACACAATAACCTGAATGAGCTCGAATACGTAAAAACCAATGGAATGATGATGAGTTCAACATTTTCTGAAATCTCTTGACATGTTTATACATAGAGATGCAGATACAAACGTAGATAATATGAAAATACACTGACAAAGATGAAAGTCAAAAGACAAATAGGAATGAATAAATTATCTTTCTTTTAGCCACCATTAAATTTGATTAGTGAGACCAAGCATTTAAAATGTCCTTCAGCAAATCTTTGTGAAGGAATGCCTTTTCTGTTTGAGAGTAGCTTTTGAGGCGGAAGATTGCATATTCAAATGCTTATAACAAATGTGTAAAGCTAATTGTTAAAAGGGCTTAGACGGGCTTAGTAGACAATTGATAAATGCCTAACAAATTATGCATCATTGTATTTAACTTAATGAAATTAAGATTTGCTTAGTGCTATTTTATTTTCATTTTACTTCTATTTTCTATAAGCGACCAAAAATCGAAGGCTTGGAATTTTCCCTGTCGAAGCTCAGTTCCAAGGTTCACCAACAACTTAAATCCAACGACGAAACGGAAAGTAAGTTGATGTGTCCCCTTGTATGGCTCAAGACAATTTTATTTTGTAATAGGGACTTTTCCCCAGTGAAATTTCCACCCTGACAATAAAGCATTCTAGTCGCAACTATGGATCTTGGCCCCAAATGTTTGGACTAGACAAGATCTCCTTTAAAATTTTAGATGCTAACAAGAGTGTTTTCAAGGCATGGCTAACTTTGATAATTCAAGGAAATTTGGTCTACCCCCTATTATAAAGCCAAATAGTTTTCTGCTTGTTTTTTGTAAAGTATTTTAAACCTTTCATACAATTATTATTTCTTTAATTAGAGGAGTTATTTCTGATACTTTGGATCATTAATGTTTCGTGCACAATTATTTTCTGAAATACAAACTTCAGATGCCCCACTGCAGTATATTTGATTCTCAGTCACAACCATTTCATTAGACACCATTTACGGCATTTACCACAAAAAGGATAAGTTCTATTGACTCTTGCCATGCATTTGATAAAATCTTTCATTGAAAGCTTATTGACTAAGTATTTGAAATCTCTTTAGTAAATGCTGAGGCAATTATAATATTGACTTTAGCAATCATTTTATGCAATTGCAGGTTAGCATCCAGTTTCGATAACTAAATAAACCTATTTCTGATTTGTATGTTTGTTGAATTATTGTTATCGCTCTTACTTAAATTACTTAATAGGTTTTCTTGTCATTTTCTTCGCTTTCTTTCCTTAGAAGCAAGATACTATCTTAATATTGACAGGTGTGCCTTTGGTAAGAAGACTGAATACTCCGTATCATCCAAAGGTGTCTTTGGTCCACTTATATTTTCTATAGACATTCAATGCACCAGGACGTGGTTTTATAATGATGTCCGTGATGCTTGGCAGATGTACAAGACAGCAGACAATATTCGGTGTACTTGATGGTTCCTTGTTAAATCAATAATCGCTCTACATAATGTTAGATAGAATGAGCTAGATCCAAGTCAGTGGGAGGAAATCAGCGAAACTCATTTGCAAATCTGTGGAAGGTTTAATTTTCCATTGTAGCAGTAGGAAAAATTAATATTTGTTTTGCCTCCTTTTTGCTCTTATTTGTCTTTGTATGATAAATGGTAGCAAAAAAATTTATGTTCTCTACTTTATGATATCAGAGTCATTTACTATGGTTTACAAAAGCTGGTATCAAATCTTCTGTGCATTACTATTCAAATATCAGTAAAACTCCACTGACGTGTGTTGTCCACAAACGATACGGAGAAGGCCATACAAATTTTACGGTTAAAAGCTGAAGTTTTGTTATAAGTAATAGAAATTTTAAAAGTCTCTGCAGATGCTAGTCTTTTTACACTTAGTTGTAGCTAAGGATAGAAAAGATTACCTTATCTTTAGAAGGAATCAATTTTATCACCTTGAAAACTTAGTTATTTTAATAATTAATAGTTATATAATAGTTTAATAATTATATAATAGCCCCACGGCACTACAATTTTGTGAATGATTTCATGAACCAAGCCGATAATACAAAGGTTTCTGTAGGAAATCGGAAGTCGCCTTGGAAATATGCGCCATTGCGCTAAAAAACAACTTAAAAGCTATTCTCGTCTGACACTCTTCAGATTATGAATCCTCAGAAAGGAAAGTACAGATATATGGCAACCTTTTATAAGACATCATTATTACCTATACTTTCTTCTAGCGCAATGTCGCAAATTTTCAAGCGGATTTTCAAGTTCGGTACCACAAAAAGATTAATCGATTTTATATTAACAAGAGGAGACCTCTTATCGTTATGTCACTTGTTGTATCCAGCCAGGCGGAAAGGATCAGTCTTAGCTGATATTGCTACACAAACATGATAAGTGCTGCTTTTGCTAGCAGTGTTGTACAAAGTTGCACTGCATAGCGTCGTCATGTTTAACCTTAATTTGTTTAACATAATGAGGATCACCTTCACCTGACGTCTACCTCCAAGCCTTGATCCAAAGCCTCACTAGGTTTGAACCAACTTGGTTGGAGATCATCCATGCTGCCTTTGATTTCAGAGTCTTAAGGAGGAGGAAGGCATAGGTAGCTTCACCTAAACCAGTCAAATATGATGACTACTGCCGTCAAGCGGGAAAGCACAGCCTCACAAGATTCAAACTAGACTAGTCAAGGAAGGTGAGCGCCTTGCCATTGTTTCCATCCTCCTGTCGATGGAGATGGAACAATCTCGCCAGGTTCAACCTCAACTTGCATAAAGAGTTTGTTGTAAAACCGTTTAAAATCAATTAACCAACAGCACACAGCATTTGAAACTTCCTGGGGAGATTGATGGCAGAAGAATATAGTTATATCCCAGGCTGCCTCAAGACAGTTGTGATTATTTCAGAAATGCTCTTAAAAACCTTCAATTTCTTTCTCTTTGTTCTTCCGTAGATGACCTCTCGCATTTCACACCAACTTTGGGCCGTAGCTATCTCTCTGTAATAAACAATTGATCATTGATTTCCTAAATATAGATTGTTATCCGGATCACCCCAAATATGTAATCATTTGTTTGTTGACCTAGTTTGGACAGTTGCATTAATTTAGAAACTAACTTGTAAAGATCTTCAACTCCTTTCTGACTATAGATATTGCAGCTTTATCATATCATGAGTAGTAAGCTTTTTCTGAGCTACGTTTCGACAGATACTTTCTCCCAGCTGCCTGATGATGTTAATATTTCCCATGACATGATAAAGCTCCTATATCTATGGCTTCCTCTGAGTTCATGAATTCAAAAACTTCCTTTCTAATCGTTATGTCGATCATCTCTTGTATTTCACTAAAATGTGATAACTTGTATTTCACACCTATACTCGTCAGTAGCAATGGGAAACTGATACATAAGTGTCCACAGGATTTAGTCCAAAATTAGGGAACTTGAGGAGACATCTATTTGCTGGCGGCCTCTGCTCATCTCAAATTTGTTTGTTTTTCAAGAAGAGGCACGCTTCAGTTGTTTGCTCAATGTCATCGATTGAGGTTTAGTCTCTGTACTAACTCATAATTGACCTTTACTCTTTTGGTACTTATCTTTTCCAGGCAATCAAAGTTTGGTCAAAATTGATCGATTTCGTATTTAATGACTCTGATACAATAGGAAACTTAACCTATCTTAAATCGTGCTGTAACATGATTACATAGAGTTTAAAAAAATCACCTTTATCTTTTATTTTCACGTCTCTGTCTTTAATAATAAGACGAGGCATGTCCCGTGCTGAAAGATGAAAAACATTTGTCAGGATGTAAACTTAAGTGAAAGTTTGGGTGATAAGGCTATGAGAATGGCAAGTCCAAACTTGTCCTTAGATGAAAGAGTTAGATTTCAATCCAAGTGGGTTTTTTTATTTCAATTTAAATGATCATGTGATGTACAGTGAGGTTAGTTAAAGCAATCACGTGACCTCACTCTCATATTGCTGCAAATGATGAAGCTGGTCAATGCCTTGCAAAGAAGAGATGGTAAAATCGGTATGGTAATGGACAACAACGGTATTAAATAACAATGGCAATAATAGGCAGTAATATTCCACTTTAAAGGTCTTGGAATCATAATACAGTCAATCTTAGAGCACAAATTGATCTGTTGAACGTTATGTAAAAAGGCCTTTAATCAAATTTAGCGCAACAAAGCAAACAATGAAACAACCAAACAATCTACAGTTAGTTTATATAAGTTATTCATCAAATGAATATTTCGGAAATGTATTCACAGCGCCAACTTTTAATATTATTAATATAACTTCATCGTTGATGCAAAACCACAACATCGCAAAACAGATATTTTTGTAGCAAATATCTTGCATTGTTTATGTGTGTTCGTTCCCTTTTAAGGTTTCCATATACATCTTTGAATTAAATAGTGTAGTATTTTGTGTATTTAGTAAATACATGGTATACAGATGCAGGTAATTACGTGAGGTAAACAACCAAAGTGTTGCAGTAGTATATAGATGGACATATCTATCAATGGTTAAATCTGTAGCCTTTTACTCTGTTTCCTCTTCTTTGACGTACTTTTATTCCTTTTCAGTCTTTTGTTAGCTACACCTTTCTGCAGGAAAATGTATTTTAAGCAACGGCACTGATTCAGTTAAACCAATATTTATTCATCATGTACACAATGATTTTAGAGTTAGTGGCTGTTTCATGGACTTAACACAGGAACAATGGGCATTGCTCTCCCACTTTCTTCGAAACTTTATTTTTCCATTGCTAATAAAATGGGAATACTTTAAAATTCTTGACACAACAAGAAAGCTCTCAAACACTTTTTAATTCTCACCCCCGCTCAGTGAGGTATAGGTACTGATTTTTTGATCCCTGAGAAAGCTTGAACAGAATTCTCCAACGGCATTGCTTCATTGCCGAGTGTAGCATATTCGCCTCGCAGTGTTAGGGAATGTACTACGGAATGAGCTGTATTTGAGCATGAGCTGCCATTACCTTCTCTCAATAATGGCATTTGATAGCGGTGACTTGGATTTAACCAGTGGCCAGTTAATTGCAAAACAGTCGTGTTATTGAACCTAAACTAGAGTGACCGAGTGGTTTTTAATATAATTAAACGTCCCAGCATTACGTTATGTATCCCAGGACATTTTAGACTTACAGCACATTAGAACTAACTTGCTTTGGTAAGTGTACCAGTTTACTTTAAATGTCTTTCTCAACTTTTACCAATTTTATTAGACTCCTATAGACAGAGAGTACTAGTCCATCAACTGTGCATGGTAATCCACAGTTAAACAAACCTCAAAGACATAGTTTCTTACAATTTCGTCAAGGTTGCTGCATTGTGACAAGTGACTGGATAATAGTAGATGTTAAGCAATCAGCGGCATGGTACCCAGAGATCCATCTCTCTCTCCACATCCGACATGAATGAACTTCCGCTACAGTAGAGCATTGCCAAACAATCAGTCTACCAAGCATAAGCAACTTCTTTAAGTTTTTTTTGCCTGACATTTTTTTCAATTGTGGGGTCAGTGACTGGATAATAGTAGATGTTAAGCAATCAGCGGCATGGTATCCAGAGATCCATCTCTCTCTCCACATCCGACATGAATGAACTTCCGCTACAGTAGAGCATTGCCAAACAATCAGTCTACCAAGCATAAGCAGCTTCTTTAAGTTTTTGTTGCCTGACATTTTTTTAAATTGTGGGGTCAGCTATACCAGAAAGAATTCAGGGCACCAGTTGAAGCGAACTTTGCTTTCTTCAATTTTTTTATTTTGAGACTCAGTAATTTATGCAACCAAACAGTCACTACGCCAATATTCTGTATCCAGTCAAGCACGTTATCATCCTTATCACGGTCATCACAGCTGAAGTTACCCAAAAATATGGACCTGAGTTCTTGTTTTGACTCAAGGCATTTAGACTATTGGTTGTCTTGTTTCCATCCATATGTTACATGTACCTTCTGCTTTTATGTAAGTCAGTGATTAACTTCTTCATCTTTTAGACTTCACATTGAATGATGGTGGAAGTTCATCACCTTCAAAAATAAAATGTCATCTCAAAGTGAATCCAAATTCTCATCAGCACCGTTAGCAATCTAATGGATTTTCTATCATTTGCATTCCTTAATTTTGTAAAGCATGGGTTATCCATTGTTGAATATCTTGATATCTATTGGATCATTTCTTATGAAATATGGCTTGACCAACACCGTATCAGACCTTATGCTCACCTTCTGCTCGAAAATTTGTCACTGTGATCCAGCTGCTTATTCTTTAAAGTATCATAACAGACTGATTGCTGGTTGTCAACCCGTGCATAGTCATCCTAGACAGGAATTGCATAACATTTTTCTTTATTGGCATGAGTGACATATCCGAGTCAGAAGCCTTTGACCAAACTTATTGCTGTTCTATGAGACGTGGTAACTGCATACCCGACCATGTCAAGTTTGTAACTTATATAAATGTAACATAAATTGAATTGCATGATGTCCTTGTTGGAGCTCTGATAGCAGATCACCTGCTAAGTAATACTAAAGATCTTCTGCCTCATTTTAATTTTTCTTTAATAATTTTTGTCCAGCCTTTCACCAGATTTTCATCCTGTAAACTACGTCCTTTAATCATGACTACTGTATATTCAAGTTGATTCATTTTACTCAAGCAAACCATCACAACTGAAGGTAACAATACATATTGCTGACTGCCTGGAGGTATGATGGCCTCCGGGCAGCCAATCACCGTTGAATGCTTGATAGTCTAGTTTCGACGTTCCTTTTGAGTTTTTTAGTTCAGTAGGAAAGGCGTCTCATTTGCAGTCCTGAGGTCCGGATTCGACTCTACGGTCACAATTATAATTTTACATTCGTTTCTCGTGCAAGCCCGCACGGTCGACTTTCATGCGAAACTAGTACAAACAGGGATAATTGTGTGCCTTGTAGGTACAGAGCACATGCCGCTTGTGAGCATATACATCAATAGACAGAAACCCAATAAAGAACTCGGCGAACAGGGTTGAAAGTATAATAATCTTATGATCTTTTCAACTGAGATGTTTAGCTGAGTAGTTTGGACAATCTTTTTGTGGTACAAAACTTGAAAATCGCCTTGAAAATTTGCGACATTGCGCTAAAATCATACTTAAAAGCTTTTTTTCGTCTGACACTCCAGAGTATGAAACGTCAGAAAGGAAAGTATACGTATATTGCAACCTATTTACACGAAACATGTAGCAAAACTAGCCAATCATAAATAAGAAAGGAAACAAAGAAAGAGAAAATGAAAATGAAAAAGCAAAACATTATTGGAAGAGTCCAAGTAAAAAAACGAACTCTTTCTGCCTACAGAGTTCTGGCTTTCTTGTTTTAATGTAGACAGACACCAATACACTTAGATGAAAGGACTTGAAAGTCGTGAGACCAGATTCCACGCTTCAGTGGTTACAATAATACTGTTGCATTGAATCTTACTTAATTGAAACGTAGCAATGTTAAATGTGGCTAAACGTTTATTCTAGGATTTATAAAATCATTCCATTATATTTGTTGCAGTTCTCAAACACTTTGTCTTATAAAGTTCCATTGTGCTTTCAGTTTTTATCTCATTTACATGAAACACAGTTTGTACTGATGTATAAACAAGTACTCGACTTTTGTAACTGTAGATAATGAAAAGTCCACTGAATCTCTATCTGTTGTTTCCTCTTAGTTTATTCCTTAGTTTGACCACTTGTTTTTTTAATCAAACACTTAGTGTGTTTATTGCTTTATCCGGTTTGTCTGTTTATAGACACACTCTGAGTTCCGACGATGTTTTTACTGTAAAGGTCTACGAATATGCCTGTAGCATATCAACAAATAGAGAGAAGTTTGCTTTTGCAAATGATGTTTTTGTCTGTAAATAGTTCCGCTAAATTGACTGTCCATCAATCCTTTTCTGCATTACATGAACATAGCTTTTTATCTGTGGTCATTTGCTGTGATGCAGGTTTTACTAGTCCATGGTACAGGCCATTCTCAGAGACATGGTGAACTAATCTACACGTATTCATTCATTCCTTAATTCATTTATGAATGACCATGTGGCGCTGAGACGGTCAGGACTGACTGTTGGTTGTTTACTATGAATGTATGAATGAATGAATATACACAATATATATTCGTCTCCTTCTTCATCTTTAAGCTTAGTATGGGGCTACTGCGACAGATATGAATGTCTTCCTGATCATTCTTTCACAATGTCTTCCTCCCTCGCACAAACTGACCGCAATATCTGCGTTGATAGTGTTTATCCATCGTTGTGTTGGGCGTACTCTCCCTCTCCTTCCAAATGGTTTCATAGTCCGTTTCATCACCGTCCCTCCCATGAAGCTCTCCACACTCCTCTTCGCATGGCCCGACCATCTGGGTCTTGCTCTTCTTCACAACACTCCAGTGTTCTTCACGGCCATTCTCTCTAGAATGTCTTCATTATTCACACGGTCTCTCATGGTCACAACACGCGTCCATTTGCAGATCTTCATTACAGTTACCTTCAGTCCCTATGTGGTCTTCTCTGTTCGGGGCACTATCTCCAATACATACAACATGGCCGCCTGGATCATAGACTGGTGGATCCTCCTTTTCACTTTAGTTGGGATCCTTTTATCGCAAGTTACACCAGACATCTTTTTTTACTTTTGTTGGGATCCTCTTATCGCAAGTTACACCAGACATCTTCTTTAAGTTGTTCCATCCTACTTGTATCCTTCCGTTGATCTCCGCTTTTACTCCTCAGTCATGCAGCGTACTCTCAAGGTACTAAAACTCTTTCACTTCTGGCAGTAGTTGGCATTGTATTCTTACGCTTTCTCGGGATAGTCCGCGCGCCCATGTACTCTCATCTTACTCTCGACTACTGGCACGGTCACAAGAAATAAAGCTCGGGGGAGGGGGGAATTTGAGGGGTTTGGTGGCCAAGACACCATTGATATTGTTGAGACCCGTCCCCTTTTTTTCAACTTAGGATACAACTCCCGATACCATGTTTCCACTTTGATAAATAACTTTGGTTGTTTCGAGACAATTACTCTATAAAACAGAGTGCCGAAGGAATCAAGAGGGCCAATTTTCACCAAAGTTGGGGGGGCAATTGCCCCCTACCTCCCCGTGGCCGAGACATTATTTCAATGTTCACTCTATATTGGTACGTCTTTAGTAGGAAGTTTCAAAAATCTTTTTGTGGTACAAAACTTCAAAATCGCCTTGAAAATTTGCGACATTGCGCTAAAATCATACTTCAAAGCTTTTTCTGTCTGACACTCTTCAGAGTATGAAACGTCAGAAAGGAAAGTATATGTATATGGCGACCTATTTATACCAAACATGTAGCAAAACTAGCTAATCATAAGCAAGCTTGACTATGTTGTTGAGTTCGCCAATTTTTTCAGACGTAAAAAGCTTTACGTCACTTGAGTAAATGTTTTTTTCCCATAATAACATAAAAAAATTATTCAAAATTTACATCAGAGTTGTTTACTAAGTGCTACTTTTCTCCTATGTACATGCAAAGAAAAGAGTTTTGGCTTCTGTATCATGTCTTGTTTGTACCAGCTGGAGCCTTTCATGTTGTTCGTGTTGGTTCCCTGTTCACGGAAGCCTGGAGCTGAGCCGGGGCGCGGCCTTAGAAATTGTTCCCAAAATTTTGAGTTTTGGGTTTGTAAGGATTGCTTGCAGTTACAGTTTAATTTTGTGTTATGGTAAACTAGCTCAGAACAGGTCGTGTGGATTCACAGGATGGTTACCATGTGGTCGCTGCTTGTGTATATCGCATTTCTTGGGACCGTCTTCTCCGCTCCTGGTGAGTTATCTTTCTACGTTATTACCATGCTCGTTAGCGAGCCATTGTCATGTTGATAACTGTGAATTCTTTCGCTTATTTCTACTTATGCTTAAATAGAGTGTAGGTAACCTCATCGATACAGCTTTGTCCCTTTCTAATGGTGTTACTTGCTGCAACATGCAGCATGTGCAACTTCCCTAGAGTGCTTGTAGCTCGAAGACTGACGTACTCCTTTTTCACGTGAGTATGAAATTGGCAGTCAATGTTGTGCCAAAGCAAAATTTTACTGTAACAAATTTTGTGAGCATATCACTTCCATTTTAGACTGTTTTCTAATTAAGAGATTGCTTAAAATACGTTATGGGGATGTCATGTTGCAGAGCTTTGGTCGTCGTAGGGGAAAGTTCTATTTGTAGCCAACAGTATGAAATAAGTTTAAGGAGTCGATGGCAAAATTAAGTTGCCATATGTTTGTCATCGGACTTTTCTTTTTATGTTTTGTGTGTTATGGAAACAGAGTGTCACAAGAAGTCAAGTCATAAAACTCTCGCATGAAAGTCTGTAGGCAAAACTTTGAGTAAACTCTAGCCGAACAGGGTAGACAAAGTCACAGTGCACAAAATGTTGAATTCGATAAAAATGTTAGTACACGAAGGTTAATATCATTTGACATTTCCTGCTGAAACGAACACGTCCTCTTTCTACAACTTGGATAAAAAGTATTTGTCATTGTCTTTTCGGATACTGGAATAGCTGTCATAGCCATAACGTCCTGATTTTTTTCCATGAAAAAGGTCGATTTACAACCCAAACAATGAAATTTGCATTGCATTTAAAGGTTGTGATGCAGTGAGAAGTTGATGAATATTACCTGCAAATGTAAAAGAGATACTGAAATGTGTGATTATTTCCTCTTTTGCTTGAAACAGATTTCAGTATCATTGTATTAGAAATGTATCCTTTGATTTCAAATGATGAAAGTTGGTCTTAATGTTGACTTTCTCTTTCTTGTGTATATATTAGTAATTTTTCAAAATAGCTCCTAGAGACCAACACCATGAGTTACCTTCACCCAAATTGGAACACAAAACCCTTAATTCTATGGTATTCATTCTGAAGAATGAGTTGCCCGGTGCATTCTGTGTAAAACTCGTGTCAGAGGTATGCCAGTAGGCTCCTCAGGTGTATGTCAACGTTGATGATAAGATAATGCCAAATTCGAAAAAAAACAGCATAGACCAAAGAAAGATGTGTCCCAGGATTTTTGCATTTCATTATGCCAGTATGACTAGGAGAATAAGTTCATCTAAATCCATACGACCATGCCATAGATCTTTGGGCCTAAGCGCATGTAATGCAGCATTGTCGAGTTGTGCCTATGTAGTAATTTTCAGTTTTGCAAATGAAATTTTCAAGAGAAGACACTCGTCAATAGAAGATTTAAGTCCAGGACTTTGAAACTACTTCAACAATCTTTGTACCATGATGGCACATAGGTTCAAGTCTTGGCTGTTGAGTCTGAGGGTTACTGGTTCAAGCCCAGTCAGCTCCCAATTTGTGCATTTATTGTGATAATGCTCCACTCTTGGTTAGTATATCAAAGCAGTTGTGACTGTATGTGTGTATGTATTAATTTTTATGTATGTATATATATATATGTTTCACTGTTTGTATGTTTTTTGCTATTTACAGATATAGATATAGATATCAGGTCTCTTTTTGACTGTTTGGAAGGAAAACCTTTTGCTTTGAGCTGTACAGTTGTGAACACAGTCTCTTCTGCATCACCAGATGTGGAATTTTTGAAGAGAACAGAACGAGATGATATTAACATGGCTACCATTTCAGACGGTAGATTTAATATAACTGTCACTAAAAAAGGTTTGTGCAAAGTTTGTTTCTATATTATCCAATTTGATATAACATTGTTGAAATAGAAAAGTTGGCTGTATTTTTGTATGGATGTGTGTACAGGTATGTCTAGGTCTACACTTAATTGTATTATTGTTAAAATATGTTAATTGAAGATTAAAAATGTGTAATTGCAAAGAGGGTTACAAGGTAGTGTAGGACTAATGCCATGTTATATATGAACTGGGAAGGTGGCAACAGAAAAGTCATTTGTCTTTGACCATACCTATATATATACAGTCCTTTTTAGGAAGAACACTTACTTACTTACTTACTTAATCCTTGAACTACTTCTCACGGGGGTGGAAGAGCTGTCGGATTCCCCTTCACGAAA
>JANTCA010000318.1:13032-33662 GCA_024741275.1 Chironex yamaguchii
TTAAATGAATGTTAATGTTAAACTGAATATGATGATTGATGATAATGAGTCATGAGAACGACGAGCATGATGATGACTAACGATGATGTCCAAACTATGCATGCATTTAAATGAATGTTAATGTTAAACTGAATATGATGATTGATGATAATGAGTCATGAGAACGACGAGCATGATGATGACACTTCAGTTGCTCAATGCTAACCTCGAAGTTCTACATTGCTCTAAATTGCTTACGTTATACCGCTAAATTGAGGTGTGTTGTGCTTCCAAGTCTTCAAAGATTAAAAAAGAAATATTGAATCTTTAAGATCAAACGTTTGTAATATATATTTACATAAACAAAAGATTGTTCACTTTACTACGTGTTTCTCAACTGACAACCCCGTCCAACTTGGTGGTCACGGAACGAACTTCCTCTGTCGTGAGTGTGCTTGCAGTGGGGCTTATTCGACGAGGCCACCTGTCCAGTACGGGCTTTCATACAAAATGAACACGGTTCTCCGATTGACTCAAGTTAATAAATCAATGCTTCCAGTGAGCAAATGAACAATTACTGCTGTTCTTTCAGTTTTAGGCGTTATTTTCAGCGACAAAAACCTAAGTTACACAATGAGCCAGAAGTCCAACGTCATTTGATGAGCTACAAAATCAGCAAAACAAACACCCCGAATGATGTTCGTGTTTACCTAAGTATTTAAGGGTAATTCAATTCCTAAAGATAACTATTCTGAGCTATAAATAAAAGAGGAACTCACCTTCCTCTTAACTGCTCAACAGCAGTGAATTCCTTTGCTTCGTACCCTGCCTTGATTTTATTGCACTATAGGAAAGTAGAACGTGTAATTATCGACAAACGATACAAAACAATGACTTTGGAAAATACTGAACAGCCTTCACCACTAACATTAAGTAGTGAAATGTCATCTATCTAAAACGATTTCACATTTCTTATGTCCATTAACTATACATGGAGTTTTAGCACTGATTGCTTGAATAATTTCACACCCTGTGCTGCCTATGGCACTTGCGACATTCTACTGTTCACGTCAAACGTTAGAACTAAGTACCACACACTGTGATCGCAAATTCTGTACCTTTCAATCAGGTGTGAGGTGAAGTATCTAAGAAAGCTGTTCTCTTGATTTAACTAGTCAATGTCCATACCCAGTCCAATTGTGTTGTCCTTTTTATTCCCTAATACTTTATCATTATTGCCCAATTCTTTTCTTGGACCGTGTTCTATCCTTTTGGGTCCATGATAGAGTGTAGGCGTAAGTTTGAGTAAAAAACATCCTCTAAACAGTATATATGCAAACGTTTTTAGCATAAACGAGTAATAGTATGCCGGGCAAGTATACGGCAAGTTGCGATAAAGTACAAAATAATTGAAAGTACCGTTAAATGATGGTGGTATGCAATCAGAGGTAACAGATTCAGTTATTTAGGGCTTTCTTTGCTTGAAATACTAGAGGATGTGACAACAAGGTCTTACCAATGACGGGATAGGATTGATTCCCTGCCCTGAAAACCTCCAACTGAAACATCGAAGATTATCTACTTTTGTCCTACTGACCTGTCCAGTGTAATTGGATATACGAATAACTCTCTGGGTCACCTAGATAGGAAAGCCTCCATACCATGTCAAGTTGATAATCCTAAGGAGGCTAGAGTATTTATGAGTTTAGACGTTTACGCAAGCAAACATGAAGTAATAACTTAAACAATTTCAGTTAATTCTATTCCATTAAATTTGACTAAATACCATTCATTTCTACGACAATCACTTGCAACGAACTCTTGCTAGTTAAAATCAGGGAACAAAACTGCATCCAGCTTGGAAATAACGTCTGGTAGGGTAACCAAACTGAAGAGCTTTTCCACTTCATAATGTACCAAGAGACAGATCGCGATTCAAACGTATATGCTTCCATCGAATACTAAAGTAAACCTCGTGAAAACAGAGTAAAAACATTACATACCCATTAGAGGAAGCTCGGGTAATTTGTAGATAAGGGGTGTCAACGGGCATAAGCACCCAACGTTATTGCCAATAGCAATTTAAATGTGACAATCGAGAACGATAGACAATCAAGATTAGGAAAAAAAAGACGAACGGGATGTAAGAACTGCAACATCACTTACACTTTCGACACACACGTTTAAGGGTTTTCTGACCATCTTATTTCCTTCCAGGCAAATTACGTAAGATGGGGAGGTTTGCGTTCCTTCCAAGACAGTTAGCGCAGCTTCAGCACCAAGTCTACAAGACTAAAGATAACCAACTTTTGAAAATAGAGCAATCTTGTCATTCTGATCCACAAAAATTCATATTAAAGAAAAAACAATGTTACAGAAAAATCTTCAAGAACTTTCCCCAGCAACCCATAAACAAAGTAGAAAGAATTTTGCATTAAATGAATAAGTAGCTTAATATAACCGGCTAATGATCCTTGCCAAACTTCCCATGCGCGTACAGATAACGAGCTTTCAAAACAAAGCTAACCGAATAACCCCCTCAACAATAAATATTTTTTTGCTTTGAGACTTGACGTTTTGGGATTTTGTCCAAACATTAAATGCTATCATTATGCTGTCGCTATTTTTTTAACGTTGTCAAAAATTCTCATGAAGCAAAACAAGAGAAAACGTGGGCTCTACTTCACAATAGAGCAACAGGTACATCTTCACCATAAAGGCAACAAGAATGTGGTACCAACGACATGTTGATGTGAACAATGAAGATAGAATGTAGGACTTGGACCAATAAATAACTGGTTGATTGCCGAGTGCTATAAGGAGCAGACGTTACCTGTCTTTCTGGCGTTTCGCATCTATTATTCCTTACAAAGAGGATTTGCGACACGTGCTATTGCTAGCCCTCGAGGTCAGCCAATGCGAGTTATAATTATTGCCATCACACGTGACGGATAAAGATGTAATTCGTCATCCCAACATTATTTTACAACAGAGTTAATTATTAAGTGACTGTATTATTAGTCTTATACCTTACGATGTCGCGATAACAGCCAGTTGGGATGGGAATGTTCACGACTTGCACTAGACTCGAGTACAATCAGCTTTACCCTCTAATTTTCCTCGCTTCAATTCCAATTTCAAAAATTGTATTTGTACATGCACGACTTTGCATTCCTCATAAAGTAATTAATTGCTGCCGTCCCCTTAGACCTTGGGCGGTTTGAATTGCCTCCATGAACTTTAAGCTCTTTGATGTTCTCGAAATACTATGTTCTTCGCCATCCTTGAGATCTCCTTCCGGACACCACTCTAGTGAGTGCGTGTTTCCCTAGGCAAGTACTTTCTTGCTACTTAAACAAAGTATTTGAGCCTGTTACGATTCACGGAGCTCAAAGAGTTCTCAAAGACCCTTCTCATATTTTCGAATAGATACTCATTTAATCTCATTATAGTCCAATTTAAAGACAATAATCTTTTGTCAGACAATAGTTCAAGCTCTGAATACCTTTTCTTGTACAAGTTTGAAAATGCATTTAAATTAGGCAATAAGTATTTTCACTGCATTTACTACTAACTTCCGTTTAGAAACATTAATAGACATACCAATAATCGATCGAAAGCGGAGGGGGAACCTCCTCTTTGCACATGCCCAAGAACAGTGACACGTGTGTCGTAACCCAGTCGATTTGATAATATCTATAAAAAAGAAAGAAAGACAAGAGCATAAGAAGGGCAGAATCATACAACAAAACTCAGAGATGATGCCACGTGGTCAGTGAGCCACAAGAAAACCCTGCGAGATCATGCAATAGCTCTCTGTCTCTTTCTTTTGTCAGCAGCTGGTAATTGACTACTTTAGTATGAACAGTGAATCAATTTTTAAATTAGCAGTAAATTAGCAGTAAATTATCAGTAGGTAATAAAATTTCTTCCTAGTGACTCATGTACAACACAGAATCCAAACATATTCGTTAATAAAGTACCCAATGACATTTCAATGTAGAGACACACGCGTGATATTTTCAACGGGTTACATTTGCATACTATAAAGCAAAATATCTTTATCTTCTTCAAAAGAGTGGTAAAGTTAAAAAATTAATTTTACTTTACAGTTACATACTAGCCCCACGGCACTACAATTGTGTGAAACATTTACGTCTGTATACTGGTATACTTACAAGGACAAGTCATTTTCTTTTAACTCTACTACGTTCTTGTCGACTTTAATTACTTCGTTTAATTTTAGTACATCATTAATGGTCAAGTTTTTTACTTACAAAAATTTTATGATTAGGTTAACATGTAAACTCGGTATAATCAATTACTTCCTGTTGTTGTAGTCAAAAATCTTCTTCGCTAAATCTACTAAAATTTTAATACTGCATCAAAAATAGCCATAAAGCGTTTGAAAATCATTACCCCGCACTCCGTTGCGACATTAACCACAGTAAGATCATCTCAGAGATCCTCCACCCATGCTTAAATAACGAGTAGCTTCTAGTCCATTTGTCTTAGTTTTACTTTCCACAGGCATATAATCCAACTTTCTGCTGAATAATATTGGTAACTCCTGGATTATTACCACTGAACTTAACAAATTCAAAAATTCGTTGGAATTTCCTTTAACGTTGTTGTTGACTAGAAAGATTTTCAAGTCATACGTTAAGTCCAGTACAACCTTATACTTACTTCTTTGATGTAACCTGCGGAGATACATTTTCCATTCTTGTCGGTAGCACCTTCAGACACAATGATGATACTAGACAGACGTCCAGTATCTCGACTCTAAAAATGACGGAAAGGGTATCAATCTCACAGAATAGCATGAATTGAAAGTTATCCTTACGACCAATACACTTACACTGACAAGGAAGTACTATATGTTAATGAAATGACAACTAACTTATTTATGGGTTAAATCCAAGACCGACCATGAAAGCCACCTAATTTGACAGTATTACATAGAGTAATTGTATCTCCTGTGTAGTCAGAAAAAGCAACGGAAGTTCAAAGACCCTTACTTGTAATGGCATCACTAAGACTGACTTTTTACAGACAAAGGTTACATTGTTACCTTCTTGAGATAATCACACATATCAGCTTCCCATCCTTGATCTGGTGGGCACTCGGGAATGAAAATCTAAAACAGAGAAGAGAAGTGTTTAAATCGAAAAGACATGTTCGTAAAAATAACAAACAAGCGCATGTTTTTCGCATTTTTTAACATTTGCTAATTTAAAGATGCTAAGACCTGTCTGTAGAACTCTGCGTTAATTCTACAAAAAGATAACCACACGAAATCTTAAATTTCTGCAAGAAAACTGAAGCACCAACAAGTTATTGTCATGGACCAATCTGCAAGAAAAGTCTTTTCTACCTGTGTATATTCATGCTCATAGACACAACTGCACCTGGAACTGAACTAGAAATCAATAACAACCCTTCACTCCTCGACGTTCATCCCCCCGACGTTCATCCCACAAGTCTTGACATTTTATCTGAAGTTAGACTACTGCTATGAGATATTCAAACGAGGGCTTGGTTTCAAAATTTAACTGTGTACTATTTTAAAGGGATACAATTACTGAATTTGTTAAAGCCAGATGATTACTTAGTTATAAAAAACTGCTCGTTGGTATTTCCTGTATGACGGACACTCTCTATCAATCATATGTGTACCCATAGCTATTATAAGCTACTACACTTTGTATTCCAGACAAAAACACAACCACCACAATTTCGTCATATTTACTTTATTCAAGTTGACACTTTATTGCCCTGAATGTACGTACCATGTCGGCACCACAACCAATACCAGCTGCCAAGGCAAGATATCTAATATAATGTACAAAACAAGAATGCATTTTAGCTTTATTGTTTTTAAAGCCGGTAGAATTATCATACTACTGTTTTCGAAGTCTATATTACCATGTATATTACATTAAAATCATGAATAGTATGTAGTACATCTCAATAAGGTACAAATTAGTGACCAAATTATCTCTCAATAACACATTCCTACTAACCTTTAAAGTCAGAGCCTAATCATAAACTCCAATGGTTTTCATTGTCAATATCCACGAGTGATCAAATTATAAATAATATCAAAGAATCCTTAAATACAGAAAAAAGATGAGACAGGACTATGGATCATGTGTCATACCCACAATGTCTTCCCATTACTTCCAGAACAAATGCTCGTTGATGACTGAAGGAAAGAAAAATAACAGCCACTAAAAATGGATGAAAAAATTGTTTTACGATACCGATATGAGAGTATTAGTCAAATGCAAAAGAAGCCCAAATACGTCTCTCTCGCCTGCACTTTGAAACTGGAATTCTGTAAAGCACCGCGAAGTAGTAAGACAGTCACATCCAAATACCTTAAATACAGTTTATACTATATCTAGCATCTAGAGAAGCCCGTACACACAGTTTTGTGCCAAACTATTCAGTTAACAAAGAAATATACTACAATACGTCAGGATACAAAAAATTGAAAAACACTTATATACAGTATGCAAAGCTATTCAGGAAGTAGGGTTGGAACGAAAAGTTGGCACTGACAACATACGCCATTTACATTCCTAAAGTCCTTTTCTACAATGACATTCCATTCTAATGAAAGGATATTTCAAACTTTTATCAAAAGTACCCGTGACATTGGACTTATTTCCCACAAATTATTCTTATTCTCCTCTGATAATAACATACAGTGCACAGAAAGTTAAATTAAAAGTCGTCAAATTAAATTTCACGACTAGTTTTTTACAAATTTTGCCTACATGCTATTTCTGTGACCTGTAAACTATCGTTGCTGTATATTCTACCTTGACTATGAATTTCCGACGGCAAAAGATCATATTAGTATCAAATACGATGGTACCTGCAGGCAAAACGGTTTCTTACAATCAATTACATTCAATGAATTGCCAGCAAACAAAGTATGGTGCTTTTACCATATGAGAACAGGTAACCAGCAGTAACCCAAACAGACCTACCTCTCTGCTGTTGTTGTGATAGCATCCACTGACTCGATTATCCTACCAAGTTGTTTCAAAAAATGAAGATAATTCACAGTTGAACACAGTTATGTTAATTGCTGATGCCAAAGTACACAAAATTTACATAGATTCTTTATCACTGCAAAGTTCAGTCACATAAGATAAGACTCCAAATTGTACAAATATATTAAAATGCTACTAAATCTAGTAAGAGCAAGTATTGCAATTTAATCCAAAACTTTTTACAGTAATGCTTGATATAAATGCTACTCAGCAATAAATAAAACTTTCTTTCAATCTACATTATTTAAATAACATATTGTCATTGGAAGCTCAGAAAGTAATAACCAACACAACGGTTCATGTAATTTGTTCACTATATGGTACACCTGCCCAAACTGCACTAAGTGGACTGTGCTAGTGAACTTACAGAACTCAAACTGAAATGTCTGGGCAACCAATGATGAGATGGTCTGCCACAAGTCTTTCATTGAATGCCACTCAAGCTTACGTAGTATAATTCTACCCACACTACCAACATAGAATACAATGTAAGTATACACTGTAGATGCAAATGCAACTCTTATAACGACATAGCTTTCCAAGAAGAAAGATGTCTAGTTTAAACAAGGTGAATAGAAATCAGCCTTGACACTTATCTTCACAAGACCATCAAACTTATCCCTCACAAGTACATATTGCAAAGACTTAAATATTAAAACATAGCATATTAAAACATACATACATAGAGGAAAACACTCCAGAATATTCTCTGCTGATTAGTTCCAGACACTGGGAATAACTTGAGTGAAGTTTCCAAAACATACACAATGCAAACAGGTTTTAATGCTTGAATTGTAAATTAACACTAACAATGTACAGCATTAAATTGAAATCAAGAAATTTTGAATTTTACAACAGTTACATATGCATTTATATACCTGTGTAAGGCAGAGTCAGCTCCAATAGTCATATCTGTCCCACAAAAATCATTATCAATGCTTCCAACCTGGAGAAACAATTTGATGGTAATCATAATTCATGCTAACAGATACAAAATTTAATACTTTGTTACTAAGCCAATTACTCCCTTCATAAACTTGATTAATAGTTCTTAACAACTGCCGGGCCCTTCTTTTGAAAAATTCAATTACATGTCTTGGCAAAATGTCTTTCACATATCCTATTATGGAGGGAAATTCATTTCTTCAAACATTCTAGAAATGCAAGTAGATTGGAAATACTCATATTTATATGACAACTGAATTCCACTATTGAAAAGATTAGTAAAGTAACTTACCATTCCAACAATATTCAAATGATTGTAAAGATCAGCTGTGTCATGGTCAATTTTCCCTGCAGAAAGAAACAATGCTTTCATCCTCACTTGTCAAAATTTCAGAACAATATATTGAAATATTTTGTCACTGCTTATGTTCCCGACAAAATGGTTGTAACAGGATAGTGTAAAGCTTTTGCACCTTGGAGAAAAGGAGTACCTCATGGAGAAAGTTTGGTGAAATCCCCATACAGGCAAAATAAGTGGTCAAATATCCTTTTAGATAATTAACTTAGGATTCATTCTGTAGTATCACAACAAACATCTAACAATGTAGCAAAAATATTGCTTTAGATACTGAGGAACATGGCAAAAACATTTCAATGACTGCAGAATATCCGGTACTTTTTCAAGCAGTTTTAATGGTTTGGAAAAGAACTAAGTAGACGTCAATTAAGAAGAAAGTAAATTAGCCCGCAAGATTCAGCAGCTATAAAGAAAAGCAACAGGATTATGCTGCAGGCAAACAAGGGAGATCATTATAACCAATGATTTGACAATTCATTTTCTGTCATAACCAGCCCACTTTATAAGCTACCTCTGTTATTCTTTTACAATCCAAACTTGTTTCATTTTCTTTTGCGTTGTTTTTTATCAAAGGGCTGTTGAGCAAAAAATCTTCGAGTCACAAAACACTAGACACATGCCAATTGATTACATTCTGATTTAACACCTATCAATCACAGCTATATGTAATTTTGCTTATGCATCATGTAAATTAGTAGCAGCAGTTTTGCGCAGTGAAGAACACAATAGAAAATAAATACATGTTTTAATCACGACACATAGTTATGGCTACATCTTCCCTAACCTTAACAAGAGCAAGGCCAAAACTTTCACTTTTATCTTTCGATGCAATGATGTATCATTGTTGCACAAACCACCACCCTGATGTCACAGTTCCCTTGTCATCATTATTATCTATGTTTGCTTGTACAAATAATGTGCTTCAGTGATTTTAACAAGCACTAATGCATTAACATCTAATAAAATCTTTGGAATCCAGATTTATTTAATTCTTGAAGAAATTCTAGTCCTTATTTTGAGTATCTAAAACAACATTTTGGTTCTAGGAAAATCAAGAAGAAAAACCAGTCATGGGTTATGGAAGAAGTGTTCCAACTATGTAATGACAGATGTGAACTTCGAAAGAACAAGACCAAGGAAGCATTTAAACCACATCATGAAGCAAACAAGAAAGTAAGGAAGACTTTAAGGAAAGATTGACTGGTTGTCAGATCAGTGCTTACAAATAGAACATAGCATGGCTGCAAACAAAAGCAAGTCAGCTTATAAGACCTTGAAACAGCTTACCAAACAACAGAGCAACAAATCCTCAGAACTTTATAGGAAACAAAGAAAGTACACCAGTGACAAATAATTCAAAAGTGCATAAGCGATTAATTGAATACTGCTCAGGCTTGTACAACTACCCCATTATCCAAGGCATCGGCCTCCTGCCCTCCACCCAACCAGATGGGAAAGTTGATGATACCATCCTCCAGTCTGAGGTGCAAAGTGCCATCAAGTCACTAAAAGAAGGCAAGTCAACAAGCAACATCCAAGGTGAACTTCTGAAACATGGAGGTGAAGCTTACAGTACTGTGCAACAACATCTAGAAGAAACTTGAATGGCATAAGCTAAGGCACAGTCACTCAACATTCCCTTGCCCCAAAAAGTCAAAATTACAGAATGACCAGCTTAATCTGTCATCCAAGCAAGACTATGTTCCAGGACTTACTTCACTGCTTAAAAGCCATGGCAGAAGAAATCCTTTCTGAAGAACAGACTACCTTTTGGCTGAGCAGAAGCACTTCTGGGCAGATCAACTTAGGCCTGCTGATAGAGAAATACCTTCAGCATAACAAGAACACCTAACACAATTTCATTTATTTCAAAAAGGCATTTGACAGAGTATGGCAAGTGGGCCTTTGGCAGCTGATGTGATAGTTCAACATTCATAGTAACATCATGACAGTAGCTCAACCATTATGATAATGTATCAAGCTCCATCTTGCTTAACAACCGGGTCAGGGAATTTCTCAAGACACCAGTTGGTGTTAGGTAGGGCTGTCCTCTGTCACCAACCCTGTTTAACATCTTTGTTGAGCACATGATGTTGAGAACTTTAGAAAACTTCCAGCCAACCAACTCAATCAATGGCAGACCACAGTGCAATCTATGGTTTGCAAATTACATTGACTTGATTGGCACCAGTGAGGAGCTACAGGAGCTTACTACTCGTCTAGAGCAATTGGCAGCAACTGTGGGCATGGAAATCAGCTCTGAAAAAAGAGATCATTCTTCACTTCTGAAATAAGGAACACTTTGCAACACCAATAGTGATGAACAACAAAAAAGCTTGATGAAGTTCAGTCATTTAAATATCTGGGATCAACAATATCTAGATATGGTTCATCCATTCAAGAAGTACGAATCAGAACTGCACAAACAACTGCAGCAAGGTCAAAGCTTAAACCACCTGGAAAGGCAGAGGAGTTGCATCCTAGACCAAACTTAAACTTTACAAATATCTGGTGATATCTGCACTGCTTTATGGTTGCAAAAGCTCGACCCTATCAAAAGACTTAGAAACTATAAGCTTTTGAAATGACAAGCTGCAGAAGATTGTTATGAATCTCGTATGTGGAACACAAGACCAACGTGTATGTTTTACAGGACATGGAAAACTTTCAGGCAAACAGGAACCCTGGCTATCAATCATCTACAAAAGAAAAGTTGATGTGGTATGGCCATACAGTATGATATGACGGCCTGGCAAAACCATTTTTCAGCGAGGCAGAAGTCACGCTAGGCAATGCATGAGCTGATCTGATAACATCCTCATATAGCCAGACACTAGCCTACAGCAGCTACTTTCGACAGCACAAGACTGTGTGGTATACATCTATCCTGACAGGCAGGTTTCAATCATGATAATTTACCACCGAATAAGTACTTCTCGACCATATGAACAATTTTTGTACCGCTTATTTTGAACCAATTACCAATCATTCTAGCAACTTGTCTTTGCAAATCAGCACATTTAACTAAACAGGTCATACTATATATCAAATCATTGACTGCAACCAAGCTTAAGCCGATATGTTAGAAGCTAAACCATACCTTCAGAAGTCAGTTCCTTTAACAAGTCAGGCCATTCTTGCCTGAAAAGGTCTGCTCCAGTAAGTGATCCATCTCCACCAATTACTACCTATGTAAATAAAAAGTATTTTAAAAAATTCATTACTAGCAGTAAGTAATTGTGGATGGATAATAAAGGCTGCATGAAGCAGTTGCATTTGAGTAAACAAATTGTAACTACATGTTGGACCTACTTCACACAAGAACATACATTTTAAGCTTAACTAGGGACAACAGACTGCAGTATCCTAGGTATGCTAGATTTACTTCACAGTGCTCTCCCTGGAGCGTTTTTACGTGGGCCCCCCTAGGCTGCTCTCATACACCGCTACGCTTCCAGCCCTACCACTATGCCCCACAAACACAATGCTATGCAAACAGAACCAAGTTTTGAATGGCATCGTCGAGAGCTGCATGACAAACATCAAACAACCAGTGAATATGCTTTACAAAAAGCCACATCAGACTGGACACTCATGCCACTTCTCGTCAGGATGTTGCTGCACACAATTTTTTTTCCCAGGGAGAACACTGCTTCAGGTTACAGTATTCTGATATTCTAAACACAGAAGTGATCATACTTTAAATACACACAAACAATGAAAGGAAAACGCTGATACGTCCCCAATATAGTATCATTTCTGCTTGACAGCAGATTGGAAAGAACCACATGATACAATTTCATACATGAAAATCTAATTATAGGCCATATCCTTTTTTAGATAAGATTTTTACTAGATTAGTTCCTTGCAGGTAAATAAAGGCTTTAGTGCCTACAAAAATGTTCCATGTTTACCAAATTTGTAATTCCTTTCACCACCAAATTAAAAGCAGCTTTTCTCCTTCCATCCCTTGTCCTGAAGTCCTTGCATCGTGCACTGCCAATGACAGTCCCACCCTGTTTAAAAATGATTCAAAAGTATAAACTAGTGATTCACAAACACAAAAGTTCATATGTCACAAAATGAAGAAATTTCCTTGACAACATGATATGACAAATGAGCAAGAACATGTACAATAATGTAACTGAAAAACCTGAAAACAGGTTAGTAACAGCATACTCAAATAAGCTTTGTTTTCAATAAGAATGATATGCATAACATGTGAATATCTGAAATTCATGTATTAACTAGTTAATAGTCTCCATACTTGACTTTATCCTTTCATAGTTTTCAGCAATTATGTATTGCCTTAAAAATATTGAAACACTTACTACCAATTTCCATCAGAAAGACCTATCCCTGTCTAAAAATCCTGAAAATATTCACAAAGTAATAATTCTCATACACTTGACATTAGCACCTTTAAACTATTAGAGCTCACTAACAGACTTCAGTTTGAAGACTGCTTTGGTTGACGTCTTTTTCAAAGATGTAAGGGTGATTGGGATCATTTGAAAGAATTAGAGACTGCCTCAACAAGACAAAGAACATTTCCATCTGGAAGCAAAGAGCAGTTCAGCAAATATTTATTGGCAGTAAAGAGAACTTCTACTCAACAGGTAAGTTGGACAGATTAGTGTATTTAGTGATTTTCATATGCTTCCTTTTGAATGTTCTCCATGTTGTTAGTTTCAAAACACAATAATTGCATATTTGGGGTAACATTTTTTTTCCTAAAGCCAAGTTTATATTTACAAAAATTAGTATTCGAAGGAAAGTGAACTAAGAAAAACATTTTACTTCAAGTCAATCATTTTTTCTTGATCAGATTAGGGGTGATGAGGCTCAACAGGAAACTTTGTAAACTTATTCTTCTGTACCATTTGTAAAGAAAAGGACAACAAAGGCCTTCAGTTAGGTAAATTGATACTACTCGCTGTTAAACAGATGAGTTTAGTTCTGTTTTTCCAGGAACTATGAAAGATTAATGAGGAAATTTGAGAATGTCTAAAGAGCATTTTGACGAGTTCCTTGGGCCCATTAAATATAAATTGACACATCCAAGAAAGGATCATCTCCTAATATCTCCTACAAACAGGTTAGCTTTAACTTTGTGTTGTCTTGGTACTGGTGATTTACAAGAAAAAAGTGCTCTTGGATTTTGCAGCTGTAAACAAAATGATCTACAAAACATGTGTGGCATTGTGGGAAAAGACCCTTCTTCAAGAACATGTTAAATTTCTGAGCACAGATGAAAACAATTTAATAGCATAGAAGTTTACAAGGGTTTGGAATTTCACTCACTGTACTGCCACTGTTGATGGGAAATTCATAGCAATATGAGCCCCCAAGAATTTAAGAACTTGTTATACTATTTATTAAATTCCCTTCAAAATTTGTGACATTGCGCTAAAATCACAAATTTTCAAGGGGATTTTCAAGTTTTGTACCACAAAAAGATTGTTCAAGTATTTACTACATATACGAAATACAATAAAATATAGTAAACATTAAGGCTTTAGAAATAGCTTGACAGCTTTTCAAGTCCATAAAATTTTGGTACTTAGGAGGACCTTAAGGAATTATCCCATCTAAAAACACACTAAGGCAAATGCGAGCTCTAAGGATAATGTTCACAAATCAACCAGCAGACATCCTGGTGCCATGCAGATTATTTCATTGCTTAAGAATAGCAGTAAAGGAAAAATTATGACATAAACTGGACTTTTAGGTGATATTTTTGTCCATGATGGCTACACACAACCGGATAACCATGATGAAAGCAACTTAAAAGAGGAAACAGTAATAGAAATGGCACAACAATGAATAGAAAAAGTAAAATAATAGCTATTTAAGGATGCATTGACCTAAAGAAATATAGTTATCTTAATGTTGGGACTGTTTATCTAAAAATTTTGTAAGCTACTCAAGATACTAGAAATTGAGTAAGTTTCATTTATGTCACATGTGTAGAAATCTAGATGTCTTCAGTAAAATTGGCATCTATAAAGCTTTTCACTTGACACTGATCAAATTGTAGTTTTACAAATTCTTCACGAACAGATAAAAAGCTTGACAGATGCCAATTTCACTTGACGGTGTTTTTAACTGTTAGGAAATTTCATGTATGAAAGGCTGTATAAAGTCTATCTATGGTAGACTTCATTAGGGAAAAAACTCTTGTATCAAAAAACCAAAACACAAATTATAATGGACTTATGCTTTTGGCAAAATCTGTGGCAAAATCTGCTAAGTTTACATAAAACAGTAGCTTTTATCTTATCTGCCTATTTTTCACAAACCATCACAATTTGAAGGATGTCATATTTACAGGTTGAGCAAAAAAATAAAAGGAATAAAAACAGTGTCTTAAGTGACCTTGGTAACTCCACCTCCCAAGTGAATAAAATATTAAAACTAAAATTAGCTTCACCTACCAGTTGTATTATATTTGAGACTGATTCCCATTTCATTTCTTTGATGTTATCACCACCATCAACAAGACCTTGATATCCCTGTGTGAGAATTATATGGCAATGTGGCAATATAACAGTCATGTAACACGATTATTACACTCGAGATACCTTACTAACAAAGCAAAAGTGTTTTAAGCAACCAGGCCAAAACAGGTGGTCTAATCTACAATGCTTCTCTGAAGTAAAATTGTCATCATCATCACAAAAATCTCTTAAACTATAGGTTTGCTATGAGAGGTTTCATGTCTAAGTGTGGTGAGGAGTTACATTGAGCATGGCTATTCACAGAAATAACTAACATATAAAGGCAACATTTGAAAGTTTTTTCTCATCACAGCAATTACTTGGGTAATGGCAAGTAGCAAAATATATAAGCAACCTTCACAATCAAACCAAGTATGGCTACAAGAATTTGCAAAGTTTATAAGCATTATTGTGTGGTTTTAACATTGAGCTTTCAAAAAATGCTAATGATTGGTCATGACATTTTCCAGACATATTTACATTTACGCCAATGATCTTAATCTTAGTGTAAACAATACTCTTTTCGATTTCTTTCTTAGTGGCAAGGGGATTGTGATAAACTTGTACTGCTGCAAGTATTATTGTATTACTTGATTAACTATGTCAAAGTTAACATGGAACCTAATTCAGATCACTGTTGTTTTACTGGCCTGGACAAGGTTAATTATCTTCGTATTACAAAGAATCTGCTATATTACTAAACCTTTTTGATCATGGAGATCATGGAGTTAACCCACTTGTTACATTCCCACCTTGAGTCACCCAAAATTTGCTACGTGATATTCAGCCCAATACTCAATATCTTTGAATCAGAACTGGCATGGGCTGAAGTGATACTTTTCAAGGACAATGAGACCTGCCGAGCATGTTCAGTGTTGTGCTTTTAAATTACTTAAGTGAGTACTACATCAGCTTCAAGTGGTTTTGTCTCCAGGGTAGAAATTGGACATCAGGAATGGAAAGCCTTCTTCATGAGAAATTGTGGAATTTTAACATCTTCAATAATGCAGAGTTTATTGCCGGACACGTCAGGAGGTGGCTGTCACAAACAATTTTCAGACAAAGTGAACATTTTAAGTGACACCCTCATTTTGAATAAACTACACAACAGGGACAAATATTTCATATTTTATTAATCTTAGCAGCTGCTGTAACCCCAACAACTGAAATAACACAGGCGTTATTCAAGTTTAATTTCATTGAAAGGTACAACTTAATTCTTGCGACCAATCAATGCTTTAGTACTTTGTCCAAATTTAAGTTGCTCATCAACAGTATCATGACGTCATTTCCCATAGAGACACCTAACCTGTTGTAATTCGAGGTCAGTAAAAGATTCATTGCACTGGCATTCAGTTGTACTGTTGCAGTAACAAAAAGAAGACTTCAGACTTAGCATCATTCTCTTCAAATTGCTGTACAAGTTCATTTCCACATCTTTTTCAGTCTCAGTCACAATCACTATTGATTGGAGGCTCTAGGACCATCATTCCCGCAATGCTGGCTCCTCATGCCAAACCCAAGCTGAGAAGTCTTACTGGCTAAAAGCCCCCGAAACCACTTACCTGTAAGAAGAGTGGTGGGATCCTTCTCCTAACAACTCCAGAGAAGACTGTGGACCAGCAAGTATCCCCTGAATGTCATCACTCTAAACAGCAGTTGTGGAGCAGTCTGACACAGGTGGTCTTAACCTTAATCGGAGTTGGGCTACCCCATCAGCAATCATCAATTGTGGTCCAGAAGATGTTTTGCAATAACAACAACAACATCACTACTGACCCACACTCAGATTTCAGCAACCAAATAGTGATACTCTGGAAATCTTTAAACCAATAAACATAATTTCCACACAGAACAGCCAAAATGCCATTACTCTATCAGAATTGCCTGCTCCTTGAGTCTTTTGCGAAATCAAATTTGGCAGTAAGATCAACTGATTTTTCTCTTTAAATGTCGATGGAATCCTCAAAAGTAGTTGTGTTCCAAGAGAAGAGTAAAAAGACTCAACATTAGGGATGTTATGAATTTAAAGATCTTGTAGAAGATTTGCATTGCCAGCATTGCACCTGCAGTTTCTAAATAGAGTTCAATGTTGTGTCTCTTATCTGTGGTAGCCATGTCACTGGTTGTTTTGTCACTGGTTGTTTTGTTTTACCAAGAAATGCATTCTTAGCTTATCTGAAAGATTTCACACATATGCCATTTACAACAATAACAAAACAAAGGAGCAAAATAAGATGTTAAGCAAATAATTACTAACAACAGATTCTTTCCTTAATCTTCACAATATACATAAATGCACCTTATATAATAAGCATTTATCAGAAATGTTTCACTTTAAGATGCTAAAGGTTTCTCAATAAAATACAGTTTACCCTGAGTCACATACCCAATACAC
Organism: Chironex yamaguchii; assembly: GCA_024741275.1. Taxonomy (NCBI): domain Eukaryota; kingdom Metazoa; phylum Cnidaria; class Cubozoa; order Chirodropida; family Chirodropidae; genus Chironex; species Chironex yamaguchii. Next base: position 30,280 of record JANTCA010000318.1, read on the forward strand.
TGCATAGACCCTTGCTCCAGCATAAATCCCCATTCGAACAACTGCCCTTAATGCTGCATTCATTCCTACAGGCACAGAGTTAACAAATTATAAAAGTAGTTGCCAAGTGGCTATCAACATCACATTTCTAAACCTACACATGGTAAATGTATTATACCTGTACAAAATGCTAACTAATGAATATTGCCAGGGGAAAAGCTCTATTTAACCTTGCTCTTCTTTTTGATAAAGAGACCCAGATACAGCTCCATTGTGGGTCACTGTGGATCACTGTGTGTTGTTGTGGATCATTGTGGGTAGTTCCTTTTTGCATGCAGAGCCACTGTTGGGTCCTAAGCCAATGATGGGAAAGGAGGCAGGTTGGGACAGGTTGGATGGGCCTTTTCCCAAGAAATCAATTACCAAGAGGGCAGTAGGTCTGCATGCATCATCCAATGGCATCACTAACTGCAGTTGCTTAAACTGAGATATGCAAGCTGCCACACTGAGGAATATGGCAGCTGCATCGAAGATATGGCATTTTGTTAAAAAGTGTGCAGTTAGGCAGCTTGCACGCACAAGATTTCATCGAAAGCTGTCATATTTCTTAGCATGGGCAAGCTGCCATCATGCTATTTTCTGCCACACAACACACACTATTCAAGAAATCTGGAGCAATAACAATGGTAGGAACCAAATATGCTACGGTCAATAAAAGGGCTTATGTGTCAAAAATTTGTATGTCTATAAAATCAACATTAATGTTGATTATGGTTATTGCTTTATAGATCATCTTGCACATGTGAGTAGTGCAGGCTTGGGGTTGCAGCCAAACGTTACATCTGGAACATCAAAATATGTGCTCGTTGTAGGAACAAGGTACTCAATTGGAAAATGGATTACTTTTCTCCATTGCCAATACGAAGTAATTTCTTACGGCTGTCTGCTGGTAGGCATCGCCAATGCTGCAGTTTGATTGTCACAGTACTTACAACTTAAATTCAATGTGTTAAACACACCACTTCGTGTAACCATTGTGGGTACCTTGGACCATGATATTCACGACTAGACCTCGGACAAAACACAATTGTATGGAAGGTGAATGAAACCCGGCAAACTGGATCGTCCAGACAATACATGATGTACGGCACGTCCACAACTTATAAGCAACAGAAATGTTACGCAATCTTGCACCTGTTGGATGGGCTGAGGGTAACAGTAAATTTCCTGATGAAGAAGGGCAACCGAGCTGTGCATAACAAAGTGCTACATCGTTTATAATGTTTAAATGCAATTTCAGGAAAAGTCAAATTTTTACTCTAGTCATAAACATACCATCAGTACAATACTCTATATACTGAGAGTTCAAATTCAGTAAAATTACCTTGTGCATCTCCTCCGCTCGTCAGAACTGCAATTCGTTTACCCGTTCCTTCAACACTGACCATTGATTCTTTTCTAAGTGCCATGATTTCTGGTTCAACGTACGAATCAGGAACTTCGCTGTCGGTCCAAGAAAATGTTACTCTCCGTGGGGTTGACCTACCAAAACCCCGGCTCTCTCCGACACTTTTGTCGGGAGACTGATACTTCAGTGGCCGGCGTTTAGTTGCAAATCTACGAAATATAGAGGAAAGAATTGATAAGAAGAAGAAAAACATCTTGGTGGATTCTTACTAGGCCTCGTTATCCAACGACAAACAGTCAATAAACCTAGCACAAAAATGGTGATTTGATCACAAATTCAACCAGTATCTGCTGTTTTGATCCATGTTGTGGGAACGAGGCTGTTACCACCCATTTAATCGATATTTGCTCGCACGCATACAAAACAGGACTTTCTTAACGGGGAAAGAAACACTGATCTTCTTTTGAGATCAGTAGGAAAGAAAACGATAAAGAGATAAACAAGAAGTACGTAAGCTTCAAAAACTGGACCAAGTGAATATTTGTAACTGAAGTTGCCTTTCATTTTAAACTTAGTATGTGCACAATAGCCAGTTTGTGAAAAAGGAAATTTATCTTCAAGGAGGCCGTAATAAAATTCCTGCACCCAAATCTGTTTGCTTCTAAGTATTGATCAAACGTTTTCGATTCCCAAAATGCCGAGAGGCCTTAATACGGTCACTACACGCACATTACAAATTCTAAAACTTCGGGGTTCTAGAACATGTTTACTTTCGAGTATAAAAACTTCTTTACTGTTTCAACTTGTTAGATTCATAGTAAGTTAGGTCAAAACCAGAATAACTTACCTGCTTTAGTTTCAAGCTGAACAAACAAGGACTTTGCACTTGAACATGTGAAATTTTTCCTCCAAAATATGTACCCCGTCCCGTTAACAGGATTTTATAAACTCATAACATATCCTATACCAGTGATGAAATTAGGAGCTTGGTTAAGCCGTGTTTCATTTCAATTCTAGCCTAAAATTTTAAGCTATAAAAGATCTACAAATCTGTGTCTTTGAGCTTCTTTATTGTTCAAACAAGGAAGGAACAATGGTCTTTAAACAGATTTGGCTATATCTGGTAAATTTGCATAATTTAGTAGCAGTTCAATTGCAAGTTACATAGAACCGGAGAGTTTGCCATTAGAATTTTAAATGTGAGCCGACATCGTTGACTTAACTCTTAACACGACAAAGGTGTAACATAAATAGATCAGCTTGGCGAAGATTTACATTTGTGCGTCTTTAAAGTGTTACACTTACCAGCTTCTTTGGTTTCTTGAATTGTTTATAGCAGTGTTTGTTAACATGTCATAAATTAATGTGAGTCATGAATGACAAAGTTTATCGCCTTGAAAATTTGCGACATTACGCTAAAACCATACTTGAAAGCTTTTTTCGTCTGACACTCTCCAGAGTATGAATCGTCAGAAAGGAAAGTATAAAGCTACCACTTTTATACGAAACATGTATAGAAACTAGCCAATAGTTAACAACAAAGGACAAACAAAGAGAAAATGAAGAAACAAAACAGTATTGGAGGAGTCCAAGTGAAAAAACGAACTCTTTCTGCCTACAGAGTACTGGTTTTCTTGTTTTAATGTAGACAGATTCCAATACACTTAGATGAAAGGACGATCTAGCTGTGCCAATTATCTCAAAATTCTCGTCATTATACGTTTTGACGCATTCCGAATTTTCTAGTAAATGTTGGACTATGGTAGAATCACACGTTTTGGTAGTCGTTTTCGCTTTTTGCAAGTCATTTTGCAAGCGCGAGATGGCTGTTCTCTAGGAGGAGTTGATGTTTGGCGTACAGTGGCTGGAACATGTTGTTTGATACTGTCACCCAATCCTTGAGAAGTGCGAGCTACATACCGAGCTTCACATCGGCACAAAAATTCATATACTACTAAGCTTTTTTGTGTGGTAGGTACACAATCCTTGTGAATGG
>JANTCA010000320.1:0-12791 GCA_024741275.1 Chironex yamaguchii
AGATAGATAGATAGATAGATAGATAGATAGATAGATAGATAGATAGATAGATAGATAGATAGATAGATAAACAGACAGACAGACAGACAGACAGAAGAGATAGATACTGATATCGACCGACAGGTAGACAGAACGATGCACACATTGACACGCGCGATAACATGCGTGAAATGATACTGTGAATACTCACCACAAAATCCGCACGTCTCCGCACAGAAATCCTGCACAGTTCGTCGCGACGTTTTGCAGTACCCTTTGCTTTTCATTTCGGCGCAGTCCTCATATTTATCACGACAGTTTAAGGCTGGAATGTATAGGAAAAAGACGTTGTACAATGATTGATTATGATCGTTGATAAAGCGAACGCTTTAAATTGGTTTGAAAAACGTAAATCACAAAGGTGAATCTTAGGATACAAAATCATGAATAAGTTACTTGTAAAATGTAAGGATGAAAATAAAGGACATGCCTGTTATACGCCAACCTTAATTACAATTGATGTATAAGCAAACTTTTGCCTACCGCCATTAGAAATACTTGAAGTTTTGTCAAATCTACTAAGTGGTTTTAAGGTCAGATGGAACAAACTCATTATGTAGTGAAGTTCACTAGCATTCACATTCCGATCAGCAAATCTAAAGGATTGAATGTTGATGAAATATCATTCAATGGACATAAATGGCATAGCGTGAGTAGCAATCAAGTACATAAAATAAACAGAAAAACAATTTCTTACGACAAAATCCGCAGGTTTCAGGGCAAAATAATTTCATTCTTTGATGGTCTCGATGACATGCTTGCATTTTCTTCAATTGATCACATTTCCATTTCACAAGGTTATCTTGGCAGAGAGCTGATCACACAAGAAAAGAGCAGATAAAAAAATCTTGATGACAATTAAACTGACTGACTATCAGCTACAGATAGGTAATCTTTGTATCCGTACACTGATCTCAGTTTGTTGGTAGACGTGGATGTTATTTTGACAGTAATCATACAGCTTTACCGACAAAAAATTTTGCTGTATATGAGATGTAGATGCTCAGTATGTCATTCTGTAAGTGATCATGCAGCTTTGCAGATATACTAATTTCCAACATATGAAATTTGCGTGTTCAGTATGTCATTCTGCAAGTGATCATACAACTTTGCAAATATAATAATTTCCATAAAATGGAATTTTCATGCTCAGTATGTCATTCTGCAAGTGATCATACAGCTTTGCAGATATAATAATTTCCAACATATGAAATTTGCGTGTTCAGTATGTCATTCTGCAAGTGATCATGCAGCTTTGCAAATAAAATAATTTCCCAAAAATGGAATTTTTATGCTCACTATGTCATTCTGCAAGTGATCATACAGCTTTGCAGATATAATAATTTCCAACATATGAAATTTTCGTGTTCAGTATGTCATTCTGCAAGTGATCATACAGCTTTGCAGATATAATAATTTCCAACATATGAAACTTGCGTGTTCAGTATGTCATTCTGCAAGTGATCATGCAGCTTTGCAGATATAATAATTTCCCAAAAATGGAATTTTCATGCTCAGTATGTCATTCTGCAAGTGATCATACAGCTTTGCAGATATAATAATTTCCAACATATGAAATTTGCGTGTTCAGTATGTCATTCTGCAAGTGATCATGCAGCTTTGCAAATAAAATAATTTCCCAAAAATGGAATTTTTATGCTCACTATGTCATTCTGCAAGTGATCATACAGCTTTGCAGATATAATAATTTCCAACATATGAAATTTTCGTGTTCAGTATGTCATTCTGCAAGTGATCATACAGCTTTGCAGATATACTAGTTTCCAACATATGAAATTCGCGTCTTCACTATGTCATTCTGCAAGTGATCATACAGCTTTGCAGATATAATAATTTCCCAAAAATGGAATTTTTATGCTCAGTATGTCATTCTGCAAGTGATCATACAGCTTTGCAGATATAATAATTTCCAGCATATGAAATTTGCGGGTTCAGTATGTCATTCTGCAAGTGATCATGCAGCTTTGCAGATATAATAATTTCCCAAAAATGGAATTTTTATGCTCATTATGTCATTCTGCAAGTGATCATACAGCTTTGCAGATATAAAAATTTCCAGCATATGAAATTTGCGGGTTCAGTATGTCATTCTGCAAGTGATCATGCAGCTTTGCAGATATAATAATTTCCAACATATGAAATTTGTGTGTTCAGTATGTTATTCTGCAAGTGTTCATACAGCTTTGCCGACACAATAATTTGCAGTACATGCGATAGACAACTGGAATTTAATGCTACGTTGGTCTTTTTATTCAATAAACTAGTAATGAAGATATTTCAAGTTTAAACATTGAAATTGACTCGCCAAACAAATCACTATGTGAAAAGCTGACGTGTTTTCTGCGCCCGTCACATTTCCTTTAGGACCAAGCCGCACCGGTAGGATTAATAACACAGCAAACCTTACTGAAGAACTTTAAATTATCGTAGAATTAGGTCGTCATGATCACCCAATACAATATTTTAAGTAATGAAAAACCTAATTATCGTTGAAGGCAATATAATCATGATATGGAGCACGAAAGTGCCTATCAACGCAAAGGGTCGCTTGAAATGGACAGTCACTCCCCTTTATAACCAAAGGAACCTGAGAAGTATTTTACGGTCAATAGTGCAATGACTGCTATTGTCTAATCTAAGTCAACAGCAATGGTTATGGTTTTAATCCAAACCGTTATTTCCAAACTGTCAGTACCCCCGTCCTATGTCAATTTAGCACAACTTGATATTTTATTTCATGTATCATATTGATCCAATCACATTCACTTCTTCTGCTGTGGGGCAAAACAGGATGGGAGGAGATATAAAGTAAAGACAGGGGTTTGCCTCCAAAATACACTATTTTACCCCAGACAGACCACAATGGTATACTCCGTGACCAAACATAAAAAAGAAATAACAAACTTACAACAAAATCCACAGGCTTTGTTACAAAGTGCCTTCATTACGTTCCTTCGTTGAGTGCATTTTTTTACTTTTTTCATCTGAAGACATTGTCTGTCATCCAACCTATTCCGACAGGGCTCTGAATGAAAATAATATGATGAATATAACAAGGAAAAAAAGAACAAAGAAAGGGCAAAGAAAAAATATCAATGCGTCAGACAACAAGAAAAGGAACAATGAAAGACATGAGCAAATAAGTTTGTGATCACATTTTGTCTTGAACAGGGAGGGTTTTCGCGACTGTTTTAAAACTGAGATATCACACTACAAAAAATCTGTACGAGTACGAGTTAGACTTACCAACTACGTGGGGATTGCTCGTCCTCTTTCTAGATCCAAACCCCTGATCTACTATTATTCGAACTATGGTCAAGAAATCCCTTGTTAACCAGCAGGCTACTTAAAGTCGGAGTTAGAGGTATTTGCTTTCAGATGTCAAATGCATACTCGATGAAAATACTGTCGTAAATCCAAGCTGTTAATTTAATGTCTTCCTATATCATAGGTTACCCACGTTTGATTCTCATTTAAAGCCTATGCTCTGGACGCTTTGGTTCCCTATGCTGCGACTACAAAAGTGGCCTATTGGTAGAGTGCTTCCATTACGCCATAGAATATGGAAATGAAGCATCCAAGGCATATCCAAAACCCGACCTGTTTTGACCCTGGCGTATAATAATAATTTTTGTCAATCTAGACACACTACATCCAAAGATATGAATTTTTAAATAACTACTGTTCAGTCTTCACTGATCTTGTGGCTCTCCTAGCATTTTCTGTGTTGCGGCATCTATGTATCTCATCTGTTAATCTAAAATGCTGGCATCTCAACAAAACATCATTCGATAAACACATTATTTGTCGTGCTATAAAGCTCGTTATCTTTTAAATTTTATATCAAAACCTCTTCGTAGCCTGCCACTAAATAGATATGTCGATTGAAACCATCTTGCATCTACCCTTCTCAATTCAAATAAGAGTTCGTAATAAATTTAACTCCTAGTTGTGACGTAAGTTGACGTTTCAGATTAATAGCTAGTTATAGGTATTTACTGGCATCCCATGTATTATGCAGGCCGGAGAAAATGAATTTGACATTTTGCATGTTTGAATGTTTTAATCATATGCGTCGTGTCGTTATTTCTCTTGTCTTGCTACTTGGATTATAGTACATAGTTTCTTGTTTGCCAACTGATTGCATTTCTCTTTATCATTTTGGCAACAATACTTACCCTCTCCTGATTCCATTCAATTCACAATACTATCCTATTACTTCCGTTTTGGTTAGCTAAGGTTCCTTTTCAAATCACTCTGTCAATAGGGTGGCTCTTATCTTGATCCCCTTATCCTTAGGGCAACATGGACACATACAATAACACAACGACGCATAGACACACACAGAGACACAAAGGCACATGGACACTCCTAGAGACACATACACAAATAGTCACCGACACACACACAGAGAGAGTTGGGTTAGAGACACAGACACACAGAGAAAGAAAACGATACAAAGGTACAGATTCAGACACTCACAGGCATAATGACACGTGGATATAAACAAAGACACAAAAACACATGGGCAAACCCAGAGACACATACGAACGTAGGCACCGACACAAACAGAAGGACAGACACATATCGACACCGACACACAGAGAGAAAAGGACACAGAGATACACAGACACACAGACACGGAAAGAAAAAGGGTTACAGAGGTACACATTCAGACACAGACAGAGGCATAGATACATAGATATACACATAGAGGCCAAACACTATATAGGACTGCCCAGTTTATAACAGTGTATTTAATTTCCCAAATTTTCCGCGCAGATGCCGATTACAAGGCAAGGAATTATTATCGACCATTGCTGAAACACTTGCCATCGTCAGATAATGAAAGACGAGTAGTTACTCACTAGGGTCTTCGGGCTTCACTATGATGACATTCCAAGATCAATTTGGGTAACCAACAATGGCCGCATGATTTTAAAACATCTATGTAAAGAAAGTTACTTCCAAAGTCTTTTGACTGAAAAGAATGTCAATGGAAGCCATTGGTTTATAGTAGCTAGTCATCTAGAACATTTATATTTGAATGCAACTGTATAAAAGGCACGCTGATAATATTTGTCATTTCCTCTTGAAATACCAAATGGTAATTTTCTAAAATATAAACCAAAATAAAATCACTGGCGCAAAGTATTCAGGTTTTGAACAATAGACCTGAAACTACATTGTCTTTCAAAACGCAAATCATTTCAACTGATCAAAATAATTTAATGAAATATATAGGTCGGTATCCTTTGTAGCCTCCATTTTCAAGGACCATCATGCATTGCATATTTTGTTGCCATGGTTACTAACGTCCTGTTAGGTAAACATTTCATGCTATGAATGATGCTTCACAGTTAACAATTTCAACATATAAGACGGAATGATCGTAATAATTCATTTGCATTGATGAGTGCACTCCTCTTCATAAACAAAGCAAATTGACAGTGTAGTGTCACTGACTGTCGACAAAGTAATGACTCACGAAGGCCTAGATCATACGTCGCATTGTGTAACATGTCGCATACAATTACACTATATTCGACATTAATGAGACTTAACGCAGGCGTCAGGTCAAACGTCCCAGATATGTGTTGAATAAAATACAGTTTTTATGATAAATTAAATAAATTATTCCAGCGATGTAATTGATTTATGCAATATATTAGACGCGTATAAAAACGACGTTTGATTTGATGTCGTATAAATGTCGCATAATACGACAGGGTACGTCCAGTAAAATAATTTTATTCGACTATAATTCATCACATGCAGAGGATTCTAATCAAACGTCGCATTTTAAATGCATTTAATTTGACTAATTGTATTTGATAAATGTAAAATGCGACGTATGATCTAGACCTAAGAAGTAAACTTTGAATTATGTACTATACTCCTCAGATTTTGAACTAATTTAATACAAATTGCAAACACGTCTATACAATCTAAAATTCGCCGACCTAACTACTAGTTATGCTGGGTCACTATAACTCAGCATTAGAAAACAAAAGAAGAGAATGTTCTAGTATATTCTTAATAGAAATTACCTATGACTCACATGACATAAGCGTTATTCAGAAATTACTGTCGCGCAATGCAAATTCGAAACACATTCTGGAAAGAACTCTGCTTTCAAGGAAAATTATCGCAGGAGGTCATAAAATACTGATATTGAATTATTCGAATTTAGTAGTTAGCTTCTCGACATTAGAATTTGACACAAACTGCTAACATGGGGCTGAAATTAGATAAAGCAACGGAAGATACTTCACTTTCCCAGTGAACAGAACGTAAAATGTTCCCTTGGTCCCAGTCCTCCTCTCTCTATGTATATCACCTATGCTATACTTGTTCCTCACTCTGCCGCACGACTAAGGCCTTGTAAGCCGATAATTTGAGGATGGATCGTTATCTTCTTCCACACGGCGGTAAAGTTATAAGTTTATTTCTTTTTATGTGTAGCCTTTGCTCAACTGCACGGTTCATAAACTAAAACGGACTTTTGTGGGGCCCAGCGGGGGAGGAAGGGTAGACTAAGAAAACTGCCTCTAGGTTCAAGCTGTGTATGACACCTTTGAAATTAATGTCTCTCCAAGTATCTTGCGATGAGGTCATCATGGCAGAGATCCGGAACCTAACAACTCTCCATGGAGCCGTTTTATTTATCTACATTAATCTACCATTAAATATAACCGTTCGTTTGTTTGTCTGTTTGTTAACAATTTCACGCAAAAAGTTACTATCAGATTCTCATAAACTATTTTTACCAGAAGTGTGTATTGGTCAATGAAAGAACCTCTTAACATTTTTTTGTGATTGGGATAGTCTCCTGGATTCTGGACCATTTTGAAGTGCTTTCGCTGTGCGGAGTTTCTGCTGTCTTGTTGTATTCTATGATCCTTGTATATCCTAGTATTCCTGCGAAATTGTAACATTTTCTTTTCTCTTACAGGTGCAACCACACAAGGAATGACATTAGTAGATGAATGGACCACATCATATTGCTATAGGCTATCATATATTTGATCAAGCCACTCTGCTAACAAATTCTTTCTTCTGTTGACCGGAGCAAACCAGAGGAATGGCTAAACTCCCACTTAAAGTAGTTTTGGTTAGCTGGAAAAGCACTAACCAAAATAATTAAAAACCGCCAATAGACTGTTTACTTTTCCGTCTTTGGAGGAAGCATTCATCCACGAATTTTTATCTATAAGGATTCAGCAATCGCATTAAGCTTAGACAAACGTTAATCGGTTGCTTCACCAAAACGTAGGCGAGGCTTTAACATGAGCTAAGTGACAAAAATTGGCTTGCATAGTATCACTTTCAGAAAAACATAATGAGTGCTTTTATCGATCCTAATGTTGGCTCTTATGGAATTTATAGTCCTGGCTTACTTTGTATTAGACCGGAAAATTAATGTTGTTGGCGATAAGTTCTCAGAAGCACCCCGGCTTAATCTGGGCCCGCCTTTAATTTATAGGTCACAGGCAATCTCAAATAGGTATTAAGCATGCAGCCGATGCTCTTACATATGCTATGTCATTAAGTAAGCAAGTATTTGATGGCAACAAAATTCGCTGATCAAGGAACTGCCTTCTTAAGGAATCATCCACTGTCTATATTACGATTAACAATAACCTAAAACTGTAATAGTATCTTCTTATCCCTGAAAGTAACTGTTGCCAAGATTTGCTTAAATATTTAAGCATTGTTCGTAGTGGGGAGCATGGTAAACATTGTTTGACATGTTTGCTGTCATGTCCTGTAAAAATAAGACGATTCTGCAGGAATCCTAAACTTATATTTTCCGATTGGTCTTTCTTTGGGTCAGTTGACACATTTTTCGAAGAAATTTTGTCGTCCCGTATGAGCTTCCTGATGACAAAATACCATGAGTTTTGTTTCAAATATAGGTAAAACTGGCCATTTCAATTATATTCTGTGAGGTAAGCCTTTAAGCAGTCAAGTATAATATAGAACGTACTATAGATACAAAGAATTAGAAGTGAGCCTCATCCTACTTTAAGATATGGAATTATAGACTGTATCTATACACAGAACACTAAAAGAGTGCAAACAGTGTTGAATCAAGTACAGATATGATTATAAAATATGTTCATGTTAATGTGTTTCAAATAGCGGATAGCTTTGCGTCGAGATGAGCTGCAACTGCGTAATAAAGGGGTGTAGTATATCTTACCTTTAAAAAGTGTTCCCTCCAAAGCATTTACGAGAAGTAATATCCACATGAGCAACTGGACTCTCTCTTTATCCATACTTTGCAGATATCTATCAAACACAAGAAAAGATAAATCGATTTCATCTCGATGGCGTACACAAAGAATAACAAATGCATGGCTTGATGGGTTGTATAAATATTGGCGGCCCTGTCCACATTTTCCTCGTTTTCCGTAAGCACAAATTTCCGCAAAGTAAACTAGCGAGATCTTGGAAAAGGCATGAGACAAGTGAGAGACGACTCGTCTGTGTTCTACTTTTAATCAGGTTATGCTTACTTTGTCTGAGTCACATCTTGAAGCATTCACTTAACTACGACGCAGAATTAACTTACAAGACGAAATTCATTAGCAAAACGTTTGTCAGTTTTCTCTGCATTTAGCGTGTAAACTTGACTCAGTAGTACATTAAGGTGAAAATGTGTTAGCTTAGTTTGTGAACATTGAATAATCTCGTGCAAAAATGTGTGCCTTTCTGGGATTTATTATGCTAGTCAACTACTTCAAACTTATTTTGTGCCTCAGTTAATTAACGTGACAATATTGTGGGTTATGGCTGTTTCATAATATTTTACTTCTGTACATATCATTTTAAAACTAAAGAGTTGGAGAGGACAAAGATGGTGCTGCAAATTTTTGACCTACGACCATCAGGGTGCTTGAACTTTATCATATCTTGAGTCGCAAGCTTTTACGAAGACCTGTTAGGTCGAAGATGCACTATTTCCATTTTCCCGAACGACAATCAAATTACAATTTCTTTATTTTGCTGGCTTTCATAATGCTACTTTCTCGTTGAAAACCAGCAAACTAAAAATAAGTCATAAACGAAAGACCAAACCTGTCGATCAGGAAATTAGTAAAATATAAATTTGCAACTGACTAGTCTTTTTGATGGCGAGAACGACTCATCCGCGAATTTTCGACTTGTTTCGTAGTGATTATATACTAACCCCAATGCCTTATATTTTTGTAATAAAAACGTTAGACTTGTAGGGAGAACAGTGATACATCATTGATTTGATGCTTTTTGGGGGTAGCGAATTAAAAGTTAGAAAAGCTTTCATGTGAAACACATTTGAAAATCATAATTAGTTAAGTCCTGGTCGTATTCAGAAGTAACAAAACTCGTGTTTCTCAGCAGCATTGTTTATATTGATGTGTGATTTTCTCTGTTACGTCGCTTATGTTTGATCATTTCTTCCGAAATTCTGTGTTAATCTGAGATTAATCTTCCTAGAAATAAGGAGTGTCGGGGTCTGAGATCTCTCGGCCAAAAGTACAATAAATGCTCCTCGCTCGACTTCATTATAATATGTTCCTTTGCTTTCTGTCCACAAGTCATTTAGAATTTGACTTAAATATCGAGTTTCTATAACGCAGAAATAAAATTATGTTTGAGACCTTTCATCATCTAAGTGCTGTCTAATGGTGCACGACCTGTTGACTCTCTGGACTCTTCCTTGACTTTTTTCTTCAGACCTTCCTCTATCAGTTCTGTCACTCCGTCTATCTATCTGCTTCTCTGTATTTTGCGTCGTCTTTTTCTCCTGTTTTGCTACGCATGTTCTTCTCCAGGCTCTTGTGTTTTCTTCAAGATAACTCATTCTTAGGTTTAGAGAATACGGTCGTATTCATGGAGAATATATATATGTATAGAAGACAATTAGCGAATTAACTGCATGCAAAATGCAACGTTTGACAGTATGCTATGCCGCATTATCCGACATGGATGGAACTTCCAATCAAACGCTGCTTTTTACATGCGTCAGATATAATGCATAAATCAATTACATCATTGGAATAAGTTATTCAAGTTATTATAAAAATATATTACACAATATTGGTAAACTATTACACAATATTGGTAAACTCGTATATAATACACATATTTACCAATAGTCCCTTGTAGAAGTCGACAGGCTGGTCGTGTGTTAAGAACAGAAGTTAAACTACGATTATTACCACCGGGGCGTCGAACGGCGGGTCCCAGGGCTGCAAATCTGATGCCCTTTCTACTAGTTAACAATAGCTGGAGCTGCAATACATTTTGGAAAAGCAGACTTTACCATATATCTCAAAGTGATACAGAATAGCTCACAAATAGGATAAGCGGTTCTGCATACGTGAGAAAGTTGAACCTTCATAATGATTCTACTAATAATCAGAATCCTTTTTACATTTGGTTTTCTTTCCCATGGCATCGGTGACAAGGTAGACGGCATCAGTTCCGCGATAGGCGGCATCTATACAGCAGATATTGTGAGTATCATGCTCTTATCAAGGTCATGGCATCATTTACTTTTCTTCTTGACAGAACTTATAGAGTAAGTTCAACACGTTCGAACGTTGAGATAAGATTGGTCATGGATAGTCTATGGTTTCAAGAATATTGCATACTATAAAACTCTTGCTAGGAAAATCAGATGTGTTTTCGAATATTTTTAGGATAGGGGTTATTTGCTTTAGAAAAGTACTTGTCAAGTATTCTTTGTGAAAAAGTTAGTATTTAATAAATAAATGACATAATCTGATATAATCGTATTTCATGATCCAGGTACAATCCAGGAATTCTGTATCACTTTGAAGTTTCGGTAATAACATTTTCATAAACTACAACTGTCGGGGCAGTCCTCGTGGGAAAACCTTGTTACTATTACACTCTTTTTTATAAGGAACCTACCATCAGCCCTAGTTCTAAAAATTCCTTATTTTAGGACCCGTTTTGTCCAAATTTTAGCACTAAAAGTTCCTTATGTTTAACTTCACATTTAGTGACCAAAGATAGTTTTGTGACTTATTTTACGAATCTGTCAGGTCAGTGGACTATATTACACAACCATTCTCGGTGCCGAATTCTACACATAACTCTCAGTCAAAAATTGCACAGATGTATGATTCGCCTGCTATATTGCAAAGATAAGTGATTTGACTGTTTCTGCAATGGCTGACACGTGTGATTCTCAGTTATTCGGGGTGATAAACTTCATAAATTTTGAAAAGTTCCTTAGAGAATGTGTTTAGTAGTACAAGGTCCTTAAATTTTTAGATCCTCTACACGTAGGTTCCTTACAAAAAAGCATGTATTCCAGGTTATTTGAATATTAAGGACCTAGCAATCCCACTTGACCCCACTGGCTTGTGGAGGTTTGCGTTTTTTTAAGTGTTCACTTTCCACATATTTTTTCGGTGTGCTTATACTCATTCCCAGACTGCCTTAGTATCTAAGGCTATCTTTGTTTATGTTACCTTTGATCTGAACTCATGCTGCACTAAGATAAATTTCCTTCACAAAAGCAACAGGACAACGTGGTGTTATGCTTCCTTTCCTCTGCTCTATGTAAATATTATAATTTGTTGCTCTTCACTATGGCAATTTCCTATGCCTGTCCGCCGATCGCGTTTGTTTGTGGTTATTTACACTTTTAAACAGCAGTTGTCAGAACTGACCGTTAACGAAATCCTTTCTGTTTCATTTCCTGAGACACTGATTCAAACGAAGTAAACATAACATTCCCAAAGCATTAGAAACAACTAGACAGTATCGACACTGCAGACACTCGAGCAAGGTTCTGCTCCGCAAAATTTGAAAATGATCTAGAATCCAGACGCATATCCGAATCACTCCGAAAAGTTATTGGGTTCTTCCATGGACCAATACCTCTAGTAAAATTTTCTGAGAGATTGACCGTCATGTTTTGCGTGAAATTGCTAACAGACAAACAAACAGACACACAAACGGTAATGTAAAGAATACCTCTTTGGCGCGCGTAAGAAGGACATCGGTAGCATTTATCGTCGATGTACTCCAGACACAGTAAAATTGAAATTCATGCTGGTCTCTGTTTAAGTAGTGGTCTACCCGTCAAAAGAGCCCATCTGATTCGCAGCCAAGGGTTAGGAAATCCAGCGTGGGTGCGAGTGCTTGATGTGCGCAAGCGTCACCGATAGCCCTTAGGTTGGTGGGAAGATTGGCGCATAATTCAAGACAGGAAAGTTGAAACCAACCGCCATCTTCAACGGTGCAGCCTACATATGAGCAAACCAGATTATCCACAGTTTCTAAGATTTTCCCCCACAAGTGAAATGAAGTAAGTGCACTGGGATGAACAGGAATGGAAATAGTTTCAGACGAATTAATCACAGGATACGATGTATAGGAAAACTTAAAGGATTTTGTTTGCATTAAAACTTGTGATAATCCAGTCGTCTATCTTAAGTAAAAAGAGAGGGGATTAAATTTTCGTCAATGCTAATGAACTTCTGTCCCAAGTCTTAAATAACTAATTTATGCTCAACAACTGTACCCAAATTCCAAAAATAATCTTCACATGAAAATAGAAATGTCAGTGCTAAGAGCCAAGGAATACAATGACCGTGATATGTACGGATGGCCAGACGGATAGATTAGAGTAGATAGATAGATAGATAGATAGATAGATAGATAGATAGATAGATAGATAGATAGATAGATAGATAGATAGATAG
>JANTCA010000321.1:0-12790 GCA_024741275.1 Chironex yamaguchii
CGATGGACTATACCTAGGACAGAATAAGTAGCAACTCTCATCATGATTCGTCTCATGAAGAGCATCAACATAGCACTACATATAGACCCCACGGAAATACTCTACCGGGTGGGCTATTGGAGATCTTGCTTGTAGTAGCCAATATTCAATGACAAGTCAAAAGATTTGTTTAAATTGAAAACAAGACATTTGCGAGAACGAAAAACAACTTTAAGGTGAATACTTTGATACCAATGTTTAATCACTCCGTACTTCCTGGTTCTAATTTGTAAACTTTACCTCGCTAGGTAAAGTGTCATGTTTCCATAGTTCGTTCCCCGTTATGAGCAAATAAAGCTTTTCACAGAAAACCTGCTCGTCTTGATGAGGCTTAACTAAGGCAGAACATGTGTGACATGCCAAATGCCATTTCCCCTTAACGGTTGTATATGATTCTTTTGTCACTCTTCTAGGAAAACAGCCAACTTCCTTAGGGTATCCTCTATGTGATACACAATTGGCTACTATTGACAAAAGGTATTGTTTTAATCTCAATTTTAACCAATAATAGAGAAAACTTTTTATGATAACATTCCTAATATAGTAGTACTGTAGACACAAAAAGCTTTCATATCACATAATATTTCTCTTTTCCGTGAAGTACCAATTACTTACGTGCACTGAAGTCCAAATCCTCACGAAGACTAATACTAATGGTAAGTGATTTCCTCTATTTTTACCCAGCTCTGAGCTGTAAAAGTTTATTTCTAAAACTTTGACTAGCTGACATTTCTGCAATCTGCTCCAATTCATTGTGTTTTTCTTGGGTATCACATTACTAGTTAAAATTCTCTTTACCTTGTACTAGCCTTTGATACTTTATCATATACTTTACAACAGTTTCGCCTGGCAATATCAGAAGATGTTTAAGTAATAGAGATAACCGTTCTTTCACAAAAAATATCGTCCCTGTCTTACAATGAACTTGTCTAGCACAGCAATAAGATGTCGTAAACATGTCCTGATTAAAATTTTGACACAACAGTACCTAACCGCCATAAAATTACTTCCTTTATTTGTACTTCGTAGCTTTTCACGTCTCTATGCTCTACGATAATTACCACCTTCTAAAATGACTAGGAAACTGCAGCACTTCCAAACAAGGCTAATTGTAACTGGAACTACTGAATTCGATTTCCAACTGTCCCTCCAAAGAATGTTATATTCGCTCTAAACTTATCACTTGCCTTGGAGACTGTTTCCATATAAACGTAACTTTCGTAAAACTGACACAGCGACAGGTCAGAAAACGTATTGAAAGGCATCAGCAAAGTAGGCCCTTTTCTCATTTGCAAGTGTGTCGGCAAGGCTCTTCGATAGGCGGGTGGGTGGATGGGTGGTAGTTAGATATGTGGGTAGGTGGATGGGTTGGTGGTTAGATAGGTGTGTGGGTGCATGGCTTAGTGATTTTATGGGTTGATGAGTGGGTGGCTTGTTGCGTGGACGGTTTGGTGGTTAGATAGGTGGGTGGGTGGATGGGTGAGTGGTTAGATGGGTGAGTGGTTAGATAGGTGGGTGGATGGTTTGGTGGTTAGATAGGGGAGTAGGTGGATGGGTTGCTGGTTAGATAGATCTAACCATAAGAAGATCGTGATGGGTGACCTGAATCAAAAAGTGAGGAACGACAACGGCAGCCATGAAGGAAAATTGTGGCACCATATGAAAACAGAGAGAGGGTGCTAAACGTCTGACAGAATATGACCTTATCATTGGTGGAACACTTGGATATCCACAAGTTCGCATGGTATTCACCAACTGAAGGAAACAAAAACGATATCGTGCAGACAATCTGATGAGAACAGAACATGGAGAAGATTGTTAGAGGATGTCAAAGATAGAAGAGGAGATGTTTACAGTGACCACCATTTTGTCATAGCGGAAGCTGTGAATAGGCGTAATAAGGCAAGACAGCAGCGGAGCGATGTAGACAAGCTACAGGATCCAGAAACAAAGAGCGCCTTTACCCTCCGACTACAGAGAACCACACATCACCCAACAGCAGTGACATCAACAGCATGTGGGAGCAGCTCAAAACAGCCTACACAAAAATTCAGCGACGTCTGCCTGGGACTCAGACAGAATAAGAGGAAAGAGTGGATACAACAACAGATATCTAGCAAGTTATCAAGAGTAGGAGAGCCCTGAAGAAAGTAGTCACAGACGTCGAATCTAAACGACTGAAGGAGCAAAAAGAGCAATACCAAGAGCTTAATCCAGAGCTTAATCCAGAGTTTAATCCAGAGCTCATCAAGGCAGGCTCCACAGTTTGCAGCACATGTTCTTCAGCCCCTCCTTCCAACTGTATTGGATGATAAAGAGCTGCCCGAGGACAGGACAATGCTCATCATTGTTGAGATCCCAAAAAAGGAGCAATTGCAAAAATTGGAGAAGAATAACCCACCTGTCTATCCTCAGCAAGACCCTAGGCAAGGTCATGACCATGCGGATTTCTTAAGAAGTGGACCAACAGAGTCAGGCAGGAACCGGCAGGACTGCAGAAAGGAAGAGGATGTACACATTAGATCTTCGCCCTGCAAAACATCATTGAACAGTGCACAGAATGGCAGAGACAGGTTTACACCAACCTCATGGATTTTGAAAAGATGCTTGACAACATCCTTTGAAAGTCTTTGGCACAGAACAGACAGATGTAGTGATCCTTTGTTGCTACCCTACACGTCAATCGGCATAATGAGCATACGTAAGTATTGACATGGACATTGTCATAGAAGAAGAGAACAATGTCCCAATTTACCCAAGTCCTGGCAATGACAGCTTCTCGAAAAAAAGCATCAAGCTTAAATTTAAGACAGATACGGTTTAAACTCATGCTTCTAGAGTATTTCTAAATGCTGATAAATTTGCCCATACCTCAAGGATCAGAACGGTCATAGGACTGATCATGATATTAAAAGACGTAACAACAAGAAAAACATCAAAGTGAAACTTACGATGTTAAGATGTTAAGATCAAGATGGTGTCATGACTATGCCGACATAAATAGTGTTGCACTTGAATAAAGATGCAGTTTTCACTTTGGCTGATTAGCAGAAACCTCATAAATATCCCTGACCTCTGGCATTTACAATTGTTAGCCAAAGTTCCTTCCAACATTCTTTGGCATACGGGAGACACTCATCTCCAAATACTTAGCTCTCCGTCGTCCTCTATATGTTACACATTTTTTCAACGTCAATTTTTAACTTCCATCCCTTCTTCACTTTTGCATCTAAATTAAATTATTTTGTTTCGAGTTCTCCTTGTTTAAAGTTTTATTGCAATAGAAGAGCAGTAACCATGGCTGTTGCTTCTATCCAACTCCCAACGGCAGATTCTCAGGATCTTTTTGGTCAACGCTTCAAACTCTGTTTTGGTTGCCTCACTCTTGCAGCTGCTCTGGATGTCCAATCCTGCTGCTTCAAATTTTCTAACCACCCACTTTTGCTACACGGACCATTTAGTCACCTGGGAGTGGTGGAAGCTACCGTCACATCATCTGGTGTTAGGATTAGTTTGTTAAAGATAGCTCTGCCCGCCAGCTTATCTGCCAGTCAATTGTACATGATGCCATACGGATCAACTCCTTGCATCAAATGTGATGCTTTAACTAATGGAATAACAATTAAAGTAGACAATAAGCTGTCAATTTTGTCAATGAATTCAAGGCAAGCTCATGTGTAAGGTGCACTATGATTTCAAATCGACCAATGAAATTGAATTTTGTGAAGAAATCATTGAAGTTATTAAACCAAAATGTCGCCATGAAAATTTGTGCTAAAAACATACTTAAAAGCTTTTTTGCCGTCTGGCATTCTTCAAAGTATGAATCGTCAGAAAGAAAAGTATATGTATATGACAACCTATTTACACGAAACATATATCGAAACTAGCCAATCATAAACAAAAAAGGAAAAATGAAAAAAAAATGAAGAGTGTCCGACGAAAAAAGCTATTAATTATGTTTTTAGCACAATGTCGCAAATTTTCAAGGCGTTTTGTAAAACAAAAAGCTTTTCCAAATAAATCAAAATTGGTAGCTGAATAGCGTTTCTGACGTAGCAACAACGCCGTACATAGCGAGGGTCAGGGGGCAGTTGCCCCCACAAATTTTCAAAGTAATGTTTTTTCATGGGCACGTTTGAAGTCACGGCTATATTCATACTTTTCAACAACGTAAAAGCTGCGAGGTGTCGGCCAAGTGAATAGAACGCACTATTACATAGCTTTGAATGTTTGCTAGACAAGCCAAAAACTGCAAAACATGCCTTAAGCTAACCTTAATATACCTAACCGTACCCTCCAGTAATGTTTCTTGAGGCATCAATTTCAGGTCTTTGGAGTCTTAAGCTTTGGACTGGAGCATCAATGCCATCTGAGTGGCTTAGCAATCCTAATACCTCACAAGGGGAGCAAATTCATTCCTTCTCATAAAGTTTATGAAAGAAAAGCTACCTGGAAAGTAATGAATGAATGACTCGTTATGTATATGTACATTTTGCATTGGAATCGAAGGTCACATTAATATTTTCTTGAAAGTTCTGTTCTGTAAATTTTGGTTTAATTCAACTTTCAGTTAACTTTGGAAATATCGTAGATTGATGAATGATGTGTAGAGAGGTTAACTTACAGTTATGAATAGCTTGTGCTATGCAAATGTAAAAAGGGAGTATTCTTTCCAGCGATTTCAAAAGCATAGAGAGTAGACGGAAGACCTAGTTAGAGTAGGCGGTGAGGCTGTGTTTATGGGCATACGCGCACTGTAGGTGCGTAGCACCAGCTTTGTGTATGGGGCTCTGTGATTCCCCAGTGGGTCCAGGGATAAGTCCTGGTTCGAGTGCAGGGGGCGAAGTCCCCGGAAACTACTCGATTTTTGCATTTTAACAGTCTGAAAATAAGTCTTTTCCTTGAGTTTGGTAGGCATTTTATGACTTGAAATTTGCTTGTTTGCTTAGTCGTTCTGGACCAAGTTCAACACAAGTAAATTCCGCAAGCAGTCTTCTGAAACTCTAACATCATTATTGCAAATTGGAAGAGGTCAGCAGCTGATGTAAGCAGTGGTTACTGCAATCTTTAATAAGAAACCTTATCAAATTCATATAATTCCGAGTTAAAATTAGCCTAGAACCTAAGCTTTTATCCCAATCTTCACAATTCGCAGAGTCCCCTTATCAAATTCATATAATTCCGAGTTAAAATTAGCCTAGAACCTAAGCTTTTATCCCAATCTTCACAATCCCCATGGTCAGATTGGAAAGGAAAAAGGATTTCTTTCAAATTTTAAATAGAGGCTGCTTTCCAGTAGGCGTAAAATTTCGCGCGAGCGGAAGTTTTAAGCTTTGCCTCTGTTGTACATTGATACTGTTATATTGATTTATATTAGTTATTGACGATTCGAGGACGTGTTTCGTTCGGTCGACTACTGCGCGTGGGATACGACGATGGGGGCGGCGATTTTTGTAATTTCTACACCTAGAGTAATTGTATATTGTACTAAGAATGATTTTTTTAGGTCAGATTGTTTTTAAGTGAGCACAGCTCGTTCGCTAAGCCTTATTCCAGAACTAAAATCTTGAATTTTTACATACCTGCAAGGAAAAAAGTAGCCAGCCAAAAGTCAGACAAATTAGATGACGCTGTGGCTGGCTGCCGGCTACTTTTGAAATCGCTGAACCTTCTAACACAGGATAGGATTGAAGAAGTGAGCAAGACTAATATCAAAGGTGACTATCGCACAATTGGATGAAACAAGCAAACCTTCGTGAATAGCCATGCTAGGAGTCAGTACTCCAAGGAATACAGTACCTTCTGACTAGCATGTCTTCTGTGAAACATCTACTCAAATTCAAGTCTCTTTAAACAATTCTGTAATTCATGAGATGTCAATTCTTTTCAATAACGCTTTGCTTGATGATACGTTTTTCTGATACGACTCAAGTATAATTTAAAAACGACAATTCCAAAGGGTTGATCTTAAATGATGACTTCATAGGGTTGATGTTCATCCAGGAACTCATACATTGCTCACTATTACCCCGACCCGACACTAACCGGGTGGCATTAGTGCATACATATATTTATACATGTAGAGCGCGCGTATTCATATGTATACACCTAATTTTCGCAGCGCTGAAGGCATGAGGTAGTCATTCTCTAAATAATTCATTCTAATCTTCTCAATCATTCAATTTAACAATATCTGACAGCAACTAATCTTTTTAAGACCTTGATAATTCAAGACAACTTTTAAGTTACACAGTAAGCAGGTTTAAGTTGTCCACCTGCTGCTTCAGTCATCTACCCCTAAATCTGTCTCTTTGTCTCCCTCTTGTCCAATTCCCTCTCACCATTCCAGTCAACACCACCTATTTTGCTCTTGCTCGTTACATATTCCAGAAATCTCATTTGATGTCTTTCGATGTTATTATCAGTTACTTATGTCTGATCGCAGCTTTCTGTTTCCAGTAAAAGTTTCTAATAAGTTTCTCACTTTCTTTCCCATCCATATTTAATTCCATTAGCATCTTCATTAGATTTCATTCTAACTTTAACAAATGCTTTCTAAAAATCTTTAAAACGAGGAAATACAATTCTTTGTTTTCCAATCTTTCCTTTTTAAGAATTGCTCTCAAAACAAAAATCGAATTCTTGTTCTCTTAACCTCCAAAAAACCTTACTGCTGCCATGATACTTGTTCTCTTAGTCTTTGCATTACGTTACTCATTATAATTATTTACACTACCCAATCACCAAGTCGTACGAAGAACTAGTTACCTTACTTCAGCAACACTTAAAACCATCTCCAATCGTAATTACGGAATGCCACAAGTTTTGAACTGCCAGATAAAGCGCCGATGAATCCGTCAATGATTCTTCGTCTGATTGAAGCGACTTGGATCCACACGTACCTTTGATACTTTCTTCAATCAAGCCTTAAGAGATCGCCTGTTTTCAGGCCTGGAACCAAGAATGAAGAAAACCAAGTGCTTGACTTAACTGAGGTCCAAGAGCATGGTGTCAAGCATCCGCTGTGAGCTGTCCATATACGATCTACCGCCACTGGTTTTGATCAGCTGCCGGATCTGACATAATGTGCACGAAGCTGTTCGTCAAATGCGAAGACTCGATTGTTGGAGGTGACTGAACAGAGTTACGTAAACTGATCTTTATCTTCGATGGGTTCTTGCTCAAGAGCGAGCTCAGATGGCTCTGGTACATGGAAGTATATGACCTTAGTTTTAGCAGGTGTGATACGCAACGCCAATGTTGCTGCATTTTCAGAAATGCGGTTATGCAATAGCTATTGTTGGCACCAAAGCTGGATGATAACAATGTCATCGGCATAATTGAGGTCAACAATTCTATCCACCACACTGCAACAGACTCCGTTCTAGTCCAGAATTCATTTTCTGAAAACAGTCAAGCGCAAGACTGAAGAGTATAGGCGATAGTACCCTGTCCTGTCTCACACCATTGTGATTGGACAGGGCCGTGATAAACCTGGGTTGCAGCGTACACTTGACCTTGGTACATGTCCTTCACGATTCCCGTAAAGATGGTGGGAATACCACAATGCCTGAGCACGCTCCACACTGATAAGCAATTGACACTATCAAATGCAGTAGTAAAACGGATGAAGCATATAAAAGTTGGCTAACCACACCAAGGTCAAAGCAATATGCAACGTCTTGGCACATAGATTTGGCCCACCCAGCCTCTACCTGCTCACGCATTCACGCTCATAAGATGCAAGGAGGCGAAAGCAAACTATTTTGGGATTTGACCTTTCATATGGCTCGTGAAAAATGTATTGCAGCTGAACATGCAACGAAGGCCAACAAAGACATGATGGGAAAAGTTTCTCTGTTCTCCACCTGTTTCCATCAATATCCTTCCCAAAGTTGTCGTCATTGTATCACGCACTTGCTGTTTTCTGGATTCTATCTGCCATCAGTGTCATAAGTAAGGCCATAAAGGAACTGTCTGAAAACAGAAATCAAATGTGGTTATGCCATGACGAGGCTATGGGAAGAGGGAATCCCTGCCATCCAAACAAAGATACCAAGGCAACGCACGTTATTTGGACATTTCCCAAGAGGATGCCAGCTTTGATACGCTATATTCAACACTGTGGGTTTTGGCCTTCATACCCTTAACCAGGATGAGACAAAGGCATGTCCATATGTGATTAACACTAAATGCTGGTGACACAGACATTGATATGGCATTGGACACTGGTGCGTATGCCTCCCACTCAATTCTGTCTGAGAAACATATTTTCACCATCTTAAATCATTTTAAGTTGGAAATTGCCTCTGCATACATGACTTTGCATACATTATAACACTGCCCTTCCATTAGTTTTGAGCGTGGATGCTAGTCCCCATGGATCGGGTCCTTTGATTAGCCATCGTATGCCTCATCGTTCTAAGCTCCGAGTGCCCTATCCTTCGCACACTCTCACTGATGAGCAGAACTATGCAAAAATTGAAAAACAAAGTTTGGCCATCAATTTTGGCATTTAGAAATTTCATCTATACCTTTATGGTCGTAAATTTGTATTGGCAACTAACCGTTAGCTACATATTTTTCGGCCGACTGCGGGTGTCCCTGCTTTGTTGTTACCTGTATAAGTCGGCTTGATATAAGCCTGCTTGGAGACATAAACTAATTTACTATTTGGACTTTATGTATAAAACGTCCTAAATGAATCACTTTCTCTAATTTCAAATTTCTTTCTATTTTTTTCTTATTATTATTATCATCATCATTATTACTATTATTATCATTATCATTATCATTACCATTATCACTATCATTATCATTAGTAGTAGTAGCAATTCACAGTAAGGTGTGCATCCCGACCATATTCATTCCATGATCGCTTTTCTTCAACCAGATGAATTAACCGTTCATGGCACGGCTCTTATTGCTTCAGCTCTTCCGGTCCATCTTGTTTGCGATAGGCTTTTTAAAAGCAATGCACCCTGCAGCACCATAACAGCATCTTTGTATCTCTCAAAGCGAGGGGTCCTTTTAGCCAAGAAGCTGTACAACTGGTGGAGAGTAGAATTCATGCGCTAGAAGGAACTCATTACAAGCATGCTCTACACAAAGATTGGATTTATGTCCAAGACATGGAATATATGGAACTTTCCTTTGCAGACGCTTTGCTTGAGCACCAGTGGCGGCTGGTGCTGGGGGGCACCATGGGCATTGCCCCACCATTCAAAAGTAGAGAAGGTCCTCAATATCCAATTATTTTCTGAATTGAAAAATTTTATCACCCCTAGTCATATTCAGGAACGACTTTCCGTGATTTCTAATTGTCTTTCTCTGTAGTGTTAACTGTCAACGCATTTCCAAAGTTATCTGAGGGTTGTTGACTTGAAGCAGATCACAGGGCTGCATTCTACTTTTTCTGTAGTGTTTGACCGTGAACAGCAAGGGCAAGATAAAATTCGCCCAAGATTTTGACATCTGGGCATGCGTAGTTCATACTGACTGTCGGCTACATCAGACGATTTTCCCTCATTTCAAAATAGAATCTGCCCGAAATCTCAAGAAATCACAGGGAACGTTGTGTGCAAAACGATCAGCTCGGTGTCGTTGTGAAAACCTATCAGACATATCACCCCACTTAAGCAAATTAGCACCAGCCGCCACTGTTGAGCACCCCTGTAGACACCAAACATGGACACAGTGGTATCATAGCACAGGAATCTCGATCCAATTGTTGGCAAATTTAGCTCTGAATGACCATCTTGGCTAAGCCATCTCCGCTCTTGTCCGATAGTGTTGTGATCTTGAGCAGACGCACATGAACCTCGAAGTCCTGTTACATATCGGATTATCAATGACATCTGATCCTTGTGACTCACGTCTGGTGTAGTATCTGCCATTATGGAAAACATTTTTGCATTTTTTACCTTTGCAAATACCATGGCAGACTTCAAAAGCAATAACATCAATAAACTCATTTTGTGAGGTCTTGGTTAAGTAGGCAACTTTGTATTTTCTCATACCCTTGCTAGAAATCCATTCATCAAGAAAGGAGCCCACTGAGACAAAAGTGCAACAAGCTGCTGGTAGTTTCCCTGTGAGTCTTCCCCCCCTAACACGAAAAGCGAAAAGCAAGGGTTTGCCTCCCCAGATATTTGCAGACATCAAGCGACAAAGCTCCTGTTTTGTAAGCGTTCCTTTTCTTCTTGAATCAAACAATCCTTCTTTGCCTTGCTAATTGAATACTCAATTTGTCGCTCTGTCACTCACAGATTGTTTAGTTTCTCTACACGTGAGATGCACTTGTAAAATGGCCAGTCAGCTTCCCTGGCTTTTTGTACCACGACTTCTCATCTTATCCGATGGGTTGATGCCTTCTACTGACCAGGATATTTCTGCCTTCAAGCAACCAACCACATCTTCAAACAAGCTGCATGCAGTGGAAATCCTTATACCACTTTGAATTAAAAGAGTTCTGCTTTCCTTTTGAAATGGTAGTATTCTTAAGAAATGTTTCCATCGTTGGTTGAAGAGGGCCTTGCTCAATACGGTATAGCATTTCACCAGTAATCAATTTTACATCTCCTCTATCAGCAGGATCATAGTGTACAGGAAACCCCATGTTGTAGCAAAATTAGGAAATTCTTGGCAGGTATACTGCGGACCATTGTCAGAGAGGAGCTCAGTGGTGCTTCATCTTGTTGATGACGGCAACATATGTAGCGGTGTGTATCTGATCAATCTCAATCCAGCCTGAGAATGACTCGATGAGTAGAAGGCATCTTTTGCCTTGCCACTCAAAGACGTCAGATCCAAAAATCTGCCATGCACGATCGGGAACTGTGTGCAGCTGAAGAGGTTCTTTCTGCAGTTTATTACTGTTGCATGTAATGCATTAATTGATATAGGATTCTATGTCAGAGTGCACTATAGCCCAGTAGAGTGAATTTTAAGCACAACGTTCACACGCATCCACTCCTAAGTGTCCCATGTGTATAGCTGGCCTGTAGTACTTAGGGAACTACGAGTCGAACTTCTTGCAGGATTATGACATGAGCAGTGATAAGATCATCGCGAAAGTCGTAGAAGTTGGCCAGTGGTTGGGGAACAACTTTGGCGGTGTTTGGCCACCCAAGCGTGATGTAAGACATCAGATGTTGCACTGTGGGTTCTTGTGCTGTTACTTCCTGTAGCTCAGACATCTTGGATGGAGTAGCAATCATGATGTCATTGTTACCTACAGCGAGAGTGTCATCATCGATGTCTGGAAGTTAGGCATGTGACAGGATCTGCAAAGTGCATTTTGTGCCAAGGTTTGTAGATGGGCTTCTTGACATCACAGTAGGCTTATACTGGATGTGTGCTGACTGCTTGTTTAAGATCATCCAAGGCTTTAGTTTGTGTTTCAGATCAATGCCAAGCAGTGTCCTTGTGAATCAGTTCACAAAGTGGCTTGATCACGTCTGTTGCATGCAAAATGAACTTGGCAAGGTCGTTGATCATGCCGAGGAAGCACCCATGGTTTGACACCAATGCTATAAAAGCCTGAAGGGCTAGATGTCTGACTCGTTTTAAGAACAATAGACTTCCCTGAAGCCAACTGGCAGCCATTTTAAGCGCCCAAATTTTAAAATTCGTCAACAGACCAACAGCCTAATGTGGTTTGCTTGAAAATGGTGTCAGACTTGGATATGATTAAATGGATAAGAATACCTCCAACGACACATTTAAACAAAGGATTGTACGTACCATGATTAACATTACCTATCTTAATATTTTTAAATAAAATGTTGTTCTCTATTACAGCAAATTCATGATAAATAGAGTACATGTGAAATTTATATCTACATTTACATAGTCCTTGACTGAGTTCAAACTATTACCGATGTAGTTAGATATTAAGACAAAACATAATAATTACGAAGCTATTTGTTTTTTTTATTATTAAAGCTGACAATTTCTTCTCCCCATTTCCAGTCTAGATGCACTTGTTGTACTAGCAGCAAATCCTTCAGCTTGAGATTAGAATACTTTGGTTAAAAAATGTCTAGGTTGTTAACTCCGATTGTGAAAGTAGTATTAGGCAGCTTATTTTACTTATACTGATAGTCAGATGTAGGATCAATGTCAATTGTACATTTACATTAACTGCTGTCCTGTAAACCTCCCTTTTTACTAAACATTGTTAAACAGGCTAAGCTTGTTTGAGTGCTGATGAAGACCAACTTTTTGGCCATGTGTGATTGTCTACGTATAATGCTTCCCATATGTTGATAATCATAGAAATTGACAATAATTGACAAAGAGACACACCCCGACAAAAACATAACCTCCTTCCGGAGGTTATGAAGATTTATTAACTGGTAGTGCTTCTTTCGAATTCTCTAACTCGGTTACACATTCAGTTTTGCGTTCCTTTGCCTACTGAAATGTACAGTTGCATGTTTAGTGTACAGATCTGAACCATAATTTTGCCATTTATAGTTAAGATTGGTGACAGTTTTAAGCGTTGAATGCTAACCAACAATCCCAACAATTTACAGCTAGCTTTCGTATTGATCAATATGGCTTTAAATTCATATACTACTTATATACCCCCTTCCGTCCCAACCAATATCGAGGATATTTCAAATACGACTTTGTCACTGACAGGCTTATAAAGCTGGTCGCAAAACAAAGAATCCGATCAAAACATTCATACAAAACTTTCAATAAATTTATAAATTATTAGCATTCTATAAATCAAATAAAC
>JANTCA010000322.1:0-12790 GCA_024741275.1 Chironex yamaguchii
AAAACTCCACCAGTCTCTCCCCGTTGTCATTCCTGGTCCCCACCCCATGCCTCCCCATTACTCTCTCGTAGCCCGTGCTGTCACTCCCGACCTTGGCATTGAGATCCCCCATGACAACGAGAAGGTCATGGCGTGGGGCTTTTTCTGATAAGGACAGCATTACCCAAAAGTAATAGCTGGTTATGAGACAAGTTTAGAATTTTGCGAGAATGGAAGGGGAGGCAGCTATTACTCTTGACCTTACCCGAAGAGCGAAGAGCGGCTTAACAATAAGTTTTACCTATATATGTGTTACATATACGTTTGTCCCTACGAGTTTGGAAGGTATTTTGATCTCCAATATTTGCAACAGTCATTGCTCAATTGACCATTGATCATTTTAGGCTGGTTTATATGCTTACCACGCGTAGGTTTTAGAATGTAATGGAAAAGCTATACATATAAGAGAGATGTAGGTAGACGGACGTAAGAACGTTGCCAGTCGGTATCAGACAAAATACACTTCAAAGAATCATTTTGTTGTACAAAACTTGAAAATTGCCTTGAAATTTGCGACATACTTAAAAACATGCTTTTTTCGTCTGACACTATTCACAGTATGAATCGGCAGAAAGGAAAGTATATGTCTATGGTAACCTTTTTAATACCAAACATCTAAATAAAGTTCCTTACTGCATGACAAGGCATCGATAAGTTGTATTTTCTGCTTGGACCGACGTACATTTCCTGATCTACTTTAACCATATATACTGCTTATGTCTATATGTAGATAAAGATGCTACCAACGCCAGCAAAATTTCACTATGTATTTAACTTACGTGATCTGTCACGAATTTGGGAAGGGATGCTGAATGTTCATGGTAATGACATCAATTCAGCATCTTTATTGCTGGCAGTTTGGAAACATGAAGCAACCAGAGTGATTGCCGATCGATTTACCAACAGCCATGACAAAAAATGGTTTCTTAATGCTTTGCAAAGTACTATATTGGAAGAAATTGACGAAGAAACCGCTTCTCTTATTCCCGAAGAACCTTATCTCGTTGACTTTTTGAGGTACGTTTATTCTATTTTTCCATGTATTGCTATCTATATCTATTCTCCTTTATCGCTTCTAAGTAATAGACTTATCTATAAAGCTTTTCGTCTGACACTGATCACATAAGTTTGTTAGAATACGATAACTGGCGACAACGCTGAAGTTGTAGTGTAAGGTAGGATCATTAATTGACCAATATGAAAGAAACGAACCTGCGATTGAAAAACCGTAAAAAATAAGTGTATTGAAAATGGTGAAAGACTAAGGACTAGGTAAACAGTTGTAGCGGAGCAATAAATTCGCCCTGTCTACAAGGGCTTTGTTTATACGTCCTAATATAAACCACCTCCCAAACTCTATGATAGAATGTGAACCTAGCAACATCTGTTAAAGGGTCATCATTGTACTAAGCGGTTCAGGGTAATCTATTTAGCAGATGCTGTCTTATAGCTTTGTAACATTGCTTAGGTAATGGACAGGACGTACACGATCGCAAATGTTGCTGGCGCATGCTGGCAGAAATTATGCGGATGTGTCTTGGTACATGTTGAATATTGTTCCTGGCTTTTTCTAGTTTCTATATTCCATTGTACGTGGTATGCAAGTAGCCAAATAACGACATGTCGGTAAAAGGGAACACTACAATGTAGCATTTGCAATCACAAAAGTAAATGAAGGTTGCACTATATTACTAGTAATATTACTGTTATTTATTGCCGTTGTAGTCTACCATTAGGAACATCAAAGTCGTAGCTCTGCTTTTCTTGTAATATTGTTGCCATAGAGATGCACCAGAAGCAACAGGGGAAGAGCCAGATGACGCAGATATGGATACTCCCAAGGTTTATGAACCGGTAAGATTCCCTGTTACGTCCGCCGAGGAGGTTATGCTTTCACTATCATCTTTTTGGTTGTTTGCTCACAGAATTTCTCAAAATCTAATCATTTGCTTTTGTCAAAGGGTTGGCATGAGTGTGGGATGAATCTGTTAAATAGAGTGGGGATCAGGATCACGGTTGGATCCTGAAACCGAATGACGTCACATTCAGGAAAATGAATAACTATTCAGGAAAACTCCAATGGGGAAAACCGCTGCTGCTAACAGTATGTTTTCAGGGTCAAGGGTTCTAGATAAGATGTGGTATCAATCCCGTCTATGAATCAATCCTTTTATACAGCACGTGTTTAGCAGCTTGGTAGGCTGCTTAGCCTTCAGGCTTTTTTCTCAGCTGACGGAGCCTGGGTTTAGCAGTCATTTGCACTCTGTATTTCCTTTTAGTTTTATGATTTAAATGGAATGGCCGGTCTATCCTTTGAAGGCTTTGTGAGTTGCATGATACTATGACAACTAAAGCAAGAGCTTTGTCACCTCCTTAGTCGTTTTCGGTATGATCATCAGTTTTTACAAATTGTTTCCTTATTTTGGCATCATAACTTCCTTGGTGTTGCAATTTAGTGAAAATGCGGTGGTTTGGGGGCCGACAGTCAATGCGCCTCAGCTAAAACCATTCAGGAACCTTTCTTTACCACGCAACCGCTTTATATTCGATGTATGTACACTTGGAGCCACAGTAATGCCAGTTTTCTCTGTGTCTTCATCATTTACTTGTATTGTACAGGACTTCGTGTTCAATATCAGGCAAAATATCAAGTTATAGCATCCTTTTTTGCAGGTGAGCAGTCGCAACTCACACTTGAATAGCAAGAGCTAACTAACGGTATTCGTTGTGACAATTATAGTTATCAAATGTTTTTTGTTTTATGCAGATTCCATCATTGGAGTCCTTACAGGAGCGTCTCGTGATGTATATGGAGCAGTATAACGAAGTTGTTCGGGGAGGACAATTAGACTTGGTGTTTTTCAAAGATGCCATGACTCACCTCGTCAAAGTAAATCAGTTTGTGTTATGCTTGCTTCATGTTTTGTGCAATATTTTATCGGGTAAATTTGATTACGTGCAGAGTCGTTGACATGCTTGCTGCGCTAAAGTTGAGGTATTCTTTCTGTTATTTATTCTATAGCCCTCAGTGGGTATCTCTCTTTCCCCCTTTAGTATAATTCGGCGATCGACCCTCTGTTTATTCCTTCCTTCTACATGCTTCCTGGACGGAGAAAGCAGGCAACCAATATTCAAGTTTTGATGTCATCTCGGATATTTCTATATTGCCATTGACTCTCTCGTAACATTGTGAATTATTCAGTCGATATGTGAAAGTTCCTAATGTTAGTTGGAATTCAGTGACCTATACAGGCACGTTCATATAACGTTGTGCTTTCTGCCTCGTAATTGCTTTTGTTACGAAGGATATTTCGGACAAACGGAAAATGCATTTCGTTAAGTAATGTCAACTGCAATCCCTTACTTTAGATCCTGTTTACACTGGAACGGATCCAAACGCATCCGTACCAGAACGAGCACAGATAGGCTTACCGTTTACACTGGAACTGATGAATCCGTACCTATATGGATCCACTATCCGTACTAGTTTGGGATCACTTTCCAAAGTGTATCAGTCTGGATCCATTCCAATTGAGGTACAGTGTAAACGACTAGAACGGATCCACACGGGTACTGGTCGGTTACTAGACAATCAATTTTTTTTCTTGGAGGCTGATTTTAAAGAAGATAACTCGGCGTTGTCACGGCGACAAACGAGTCAATTGAGTGCAACTGTTTGGGTACAGCTCCCAATGTTAACACTAACGAAATTCCTTACGGATCCGAAATGGATCCGTACTCTTGATATCCGTACCAGTGTAAACGATGTCTTTATTGTCATAATTGTAATTTCTTACTTACCCCGTTTAATTTGCGTATCATTAATTATGTTATTTGTACATTTTTCCAGAAAACACTTTTGTAAAAATTGCTTGCCTTTTTCAGTTTTTATTTTTGCTGATTATAACCTATTGCCAAATTTTCTAGTGTTTTTTATTGCTTTTATGTGTGATGCTTATGTTTATTTAGATATCTCGCATTATTCGCACTCCCCGTGGCAATGCTCTTCTTGTTGGTGTTGGAGGTTCTGGAAAGCAAAGTTTAACGCGTCTAGCTTCATTCATTGCAGGATTTAAGACATTTCAAATAACATTAACAAGGTGTGCTAGTGCTATTTCAAATACAATTTCTGCCTTCGATGTAAACATTAACCTGAAAATGTTCTTGAAGGAGGAATTTTGTGTTACATTTAAGCTATTGTGATCTCAATTGTTGACATTGCCCTTGAACATATTTTAATTCGTATGTTAAAGCTAACTTCTTCATGAGATCAGAAGGTACTTGGTTTTTTTTCATACTAAGGCAAGAAATCCAAGACGTATCATCAACTTTATTATTTTTATTGATGTTTTGGCTAAAGACGTATCTGTTGTCTCTAGAGACTTAGGCTCTTTTCTCGAGCACGTTACTGCTAGAAACTGGTATTGCACGGCAGCGCTAAGGTCGACATTTGCAAAATTGTGGAAATGACCTTGCAAAAGAAACAATGCACAGCAGAGTGCCAGGACGTATTCAAAATGATGTAATGAATGAGAATTAAGTTGCCATATTGTCCAGTCGTGATGCATGAATTTGAATACATCCAGATCTGTAGCAATACTGTTTGCATACGACGGCAGCGTTAAATACCCGCATTTTCGTCTCTACATTGGAATATTGAGGCCTAAACGGACAGTGTGATAGCCTACCAACTAGATTGTTGGGCGGAGTCGTTTTGTGTATGTTATATGCGACTTTATTTTAAGTTAAGGACGTCATTTGGTTTGATTTTAGAAATGTATTTCTTCTTAAACTTCTGTCGTGTTTGGTAGGACATACAATCAAAGTAATCTGATGGACGATTTAAAGTACCTCTACCGAGTAGCTGGTGGGCAAGGGCAAGGAATAACCTTCATTTTTACTGATAATGAAATCAAAGATGAGAACTTTTTGGAGTATATAAACAATGTTCTGTCTTCTGGTGAGGTAAAAACATACGTATTTCTCAATATCATTTTTTCTGTTCTTTCACTCTCGCTCACATTATGCATCTGACTTGTTACTCTTGAGTCCCCAGTAAACTTCCCCTCCCCCCGGCCCCCGCTTATTAATGAGGTCCAATGCGAGGTGTGTACGGATTAATGAGGAAACGAGATCCAATACAAGGTTCTTGTGGAAAAAATGGTCGTAGCTAAGATAGTAAGCAATTTTCATCAAACGTCTACACTCTTCCTTTGATCATTTTGTCGACTCTGACAACCGAAAGCAACGCATGATATCACCATTTGAAATTGAAGACAGGCACATGCCAACAGTACAGGGCATAGAACGATAATCCTCTGTCGTACAAAACCGAGTTCCATGAAACACGAAATGGTATTAACCTTGCTCTGGTGTTACCTCTACCTTTTCTTATATCTCATTGGATGCCATGGATTTCGTGAGAGGCAGAGAACTGATAAAGGGACTATATTGCACCAAGCCTTTGTTTGGAGATGCCGAATTGACTGTGTTCTTTCGCTTGTGTCTTTTAGGTCTCGAATTTATTCGCTCGTGATGAACTGGATGAGATAACACAAGAGTTGATTTCAGTCATGAAAAGAGAAATGCCACGGCATCCACCTACTCCCGACAATTTGTACAATTATTTCATTTCTAGAGCAAGAAATAATTTGCATGTTGTATTATGCTTTTCACCGGTTAGTATATGACTGATGAAACCTAACATTGTTTACGTACATCGAGAATAGGAAAGAGCCTTGACCACATACTACAAATCTTCGATCTTACTTCTCCTAATTGTTTGCTTTAAAGTTTGAAAGTCTTTTTGACGTTCATTGCTTTAATTGACAAGGTACATTTCATACTTGATGAACATTGTATACCCTTCTACCAAAGAGATGCTATTTTCAGTTGGAACAAACCGCTGAAGATCTTCTCATTTTTAAAAGTTGTAATCAACTTTTGCAATGCAGCAATAAGAATACTTATAGTACATACACTTTAATTAGGAATACAGTGTTGGTTAGAAAAAAACCATAATTTTTTATTGCTATTGTATGTCGTGGTTGTAATTAAGGATGTGACTTCCGTATTAAGGGATCGTTTGAACGTCGCTGATGTACCAATAAAACACATCAATCCTCATACAGGTATGTTTTTAAAATCTTTTCACTGAATTTCTGCGGACGTCACACGTTGGGGAACATCTGAAGTCTTAGTGATTCGAGTTACAGGGCATACTGTTATGAAGATGGCAGATTTGCTTGGAATCAAATGTATACTTATCTCTATTTACAGGACAGCTTTACTTCTGACAAGATGTCATATATTTATGCTTGCTGACACTACATCTTAATGTTTCAAATTGCTACACTGACTTAGTAGTCCATTGGACTTCTCTTGTGTTTGCAAGAGGACTGGAGGACTAGAATCGCAAGTTTATGCTGACGTCATAAATGTATGCCCTAATGTAAAAGGTTGATCGTATAGGGCGTCTCCTATCTGCAGAAATAATTTATATCCCTCATGTCTTTAGGTTGGAAACAAATTTCGAAATCGCGCGCTGAAGTTTCCTGGACTAATTAGCGGCTGCACCATGGATTGGTTTAGTCGATGGCCTCGGGATGCATTGATTGCTGTTGCTGATCATTTTCTGGCTAAATTCGATATCACTTGTTCTCCTGAGACTAAGCAAAACGTTGTTCAAACCATGGGAATTATCCATGATGGAGTGGCAGAGTCATGCTTAGATTACTTTGAGCGGTATGTTTCTTACTAGGTGTTCATATTTATAATACACGAATGTTGGAGTGAATGAATTGCATCAGGATAGCTAATCGAAGGCTTGTTGCAGTGTAACTTGTTTCTATCAATGGTATGTAATTGGTGCTGACGTAACCGCATATTAACAATAGAAGGGTATTGCTTAAATTTCGTCATTTGGGTATTGCTTAAAACAGATGAAATTTACAAACTTGCACCATATAGTGGTAATGTAGTGTTTCAACCGAGAAGGGTGACCTGACCTGACGTGAACATTTTTCGAAGATCTTAACAGAGATAGAACGTAGTTGCTATAGCAATTGGCCTACAAAGTCTACCTCATGATGAACTCCCTGTAGATTGGAAGTTTTAAACTTGCTTTGCTTTACATGCCAAACAAGAAAACAGAAATATATAAAAGAGGTGCAAAATAATACTTTGATATTTCTCTGCAGTTTACGGTGTTCGTTGCGACACCAGGCGGCGGTTGTTGTTAATTTTGATGTATGGCATACTTATAGACAGTGCAACCACTGTTTACCGATCTAACGTCGATGGTTGATTGTTCCAAATGCACTAAGTTTCTCAAATCCCCAAATGTAAAAATTGTGGGGTCGAATTCCATTTCAGAATAAAGTACTTAGGTGATAACGCCATGAAAATCTATTTTTAGAATTTATGAAGTCCGTATTTTGATAATTCCGCAAAAACAGTGCGCAATACGTAAATGTGCAGAGCGTAATACGGTGACGAGTGAAAGAGAAATTCACGAAACAAGCTTGTAGAAGCAAAACTGGAGTTTTGATTTGGATTTCCGTCTATTAAACAGTATGTGTATATTTGAACTATTATTTAAATGTGATGGCAATTGCGTGAAGTATGGCAATTGGAAGATTTAGGATTTCCCATAGAAATAATGTGTTCTTTGCTTGGTTCATGAAATCACTTATTACAGTGGTTTGATGGGGAATGAACTATCAATTGGCCATATCTGTGATTACGTTCGATGTTTTGTGTAAAATTTCACATTAAAGTTTATTTTATGATACACTTTCAAAATACGTGCTTCAAATCTAGAAATTTTAAAAGTATATTTTTATAACGCTATCACTTAAATGCACTATTGTTGCACGAAATGCGAGTAGGATATTTGACCTTACATAGTTTCAGGCTTAAGGAAAACCTAGTTGCTGCATCCATAGGAATGATTAGGGTTGTACTGCTTAAAAATGGCTAATCATATTAACCCAGTGTTCTGCCTGGGAAAAAAGGGTAGCGGCTGGAACTAAGTCGAACTGGCGTCCAGGGGGCTTTCTGAACTCACGCTATTTTTGACCTGAAAATGCCTTGGAATGGCTTCCTAAAAGATGCCAATTGATGTGAATTGGGCGTATTCATCTCAAAATGGTTCATTGTCGCTTGAAAACGGTGGCATTGGGGGAAGAGGTGAGATGTACAGTGCCTTTTTGCGTGGATAATTATTCCTCGCCCCGTTTGATTGATCAAGTTGCAGGCCTTGCAGCAGTCCTCGCATGAAAAACATTTGGTAATGTACCAATTCAATTCGACGATGCCATTCAAAACTTGGTTCTGTTTGCGTAGCGGTGTGTTTGTGGGTCATAGGGGTAGGGATGGAAGGGTAGCTGTATATGAGAGCAGCGTAGCGGGCCCCACGCAAAAACGCTCCAGGTAGAACACTGTAGCCATTTAGTTGATCCACAAGCTCTCCTTATCTAAAGTAGAAGTACAGAAGTATTTTACAAGTCATCTTTTCACAACAACGAAATAGCGATATATGAACATGCTTTTGTTAATTTTATAAACAGATTTCGACGTCAAACTCATGTGACTCCGAAATCATATTTGTCGTTTGTTGATGGTTACAAGGGAATTTACAGAGAGAAGCGCGGAGAAATTGGTGAGCTGGCTAATAGGATGCAGACAGGTCTCGATAAGCTCATCGAAGCAAGTGAATCTGTGGCTCAGTTGTCAAAAGAACTTGTAGTCAAAGAGAAGGAGCTGGCTGTTGCTTCAGTAAAGGCAGACCAGGTATTGATTTGACGTTTGATGCTTGAGGATGTAACACTTTTTAATTTGAATTTATTTGTATGTTATATGCACGTTAACGTCAAATGGTGATTTAAAATGTTGCGAAAAGGAGGAAACTTAAAAACGCATTTGTACAACCTTGCCAATTTTGTATTAAGGATAATGACAGATATTGTGTCGGTTTCTTTGTTTGTTGGTGTTTTTGGGGGGAGAGGGGGGACGAACACATTTTCTTGGCATGTTTTTGGTTTACACTTATACTATCTCTTTTACTGTCATGTACAGACATCATGATTTGGTTGGTAACAAGGTTATGCATTTCAGGAAGACTTAAAGAGCATGATCTTTCTTCCAGAGTTTTGTCCATTGAAGTACTGCAACTTGACTGGCTGTACCAAAATAAGGCAACGGCAGAAAAATGCGGTATTGTATTTCTCAACAGGTACGGCGATTGAATTGGCTACCGTCTTAGTTTTTTTGTGTTAGGTATTAAATGAAGTGACTGTCAAAGCACAAGCAGCAGAAAAGGTCAAAGCTGAAGTTCAGAAAGTGAAGGATAAGGCACAAGCAATTGTAGAAGAAATTGAGGTATGAGATGAGGTGATATACTGTCGCGGCCTTTGCCAAAAGTGTCATTATTTCTATTATTTCTTACCATAGCCATGGTAGTTATGTTTGTTAGTTTGTCTGTTTGCTAGTGACTTGATTAGAGGTCACTGACCGAGTTTGATGAACAGGATAGGACATGACATGTCATAAGAAACAAGTTATATTGTTTTTGTTTGCGATACTGGTCACCGTGTGGATCCAGTGATTTTTGAAGGATTCTTTTTACTGTGAGATGGGACTTTTACGGAATTTTAGTTTGTCTTCACGAAAAGAGCAATAGCGAAAGACAACTGTTTCCATATTTGTCTAGTCCAGATTGTACTGATTCTGTAGAATGTCACTCGATTTGCCTCTCTTTTGATCTACTGTAGTTATGTATCTATAACCAGAAGTTGACACATTACAATACTGAATGATTTCTTTTGCAAGAGCTTAATCGATCTCATATGGTGATGTTATGCCTTCAAAGTTTTTTCCAAGTGAAAGTTATCATTGTTGATCATATCGAGACAGATACATAATAGATCCAGGATAATTAGAGCCATCAGAGAATATGAGAATATCTTCAATAAGACCCCTATGGCCATAAGCTACACACTGGAATAATATCATTTACGTAAATTTCGTATCACGTGTTATATCTATCCGTTTTATAGGCGGACAAAGAAGTGGCCGAAGAAAAGCTTGCAAAGGCTAAACCAGCATTGGAGGAAGCCGAAGCTGCTCTTCAGGTACATGTTGTGCTCTCCTTTATCTCATGAAGAATATAAAAACAAATATAATTATAGTTTACCACACCTTGACATCCATCTGTATAGTATGGCATATCCTTACATCCAGCTGCACAGTGTAGCATATGCTTCGATCCATCTGTACAGTGTAGCATATGCTTCGATCCATCTTCACATTGTAGCATATCCTTAGATCCGTCTTTATAGCGTGTCATATCCTTAGATCTATCTGTATAGTATAGCATATCCTTACATCCAACTCTACCATTAAGCTCCCACTTGCATCCATTATTTTAGTTTACAATTTCCTTAACTCCGTCTCCATAGTTTCGCACATCTTTACATCCATCTCCATAATTTAGCATATACTAACATTCATCTTTACAGTTTAGCACATTTGTAAATGCATATAGTTCATAAATATGGCATGCAACATGTTTCATGTTCTAGTGTCACTTCTCCTAAAGTGTTCACTTTCATTGCAAGTGTTGCTCGCTGTATATTCTTGCGAAGTGGGGACTTCAAGGGAGACGTGACCCGAGCCCTTCTTCTGTGATAAGCCCACCTTTTCTACCAAGCTTTTTATCGTTGACAGTTTTGTGCTAACTTCCACATGGTTCCGTCGTTAATCCACGTGTTTGAATGTCAGAATGAACGATTTCCATCCACTCTCTTTCTACAGAAAGTTTTAGGGTCCGCGGAGAAGCTGGCCACAAAAGTATGAGCACATCAAACAAACTAATATCCATTTTTCTCTTTTCAGACGTGTGGGCTGAAACATAACAGTTTCCCTGTTCAGTTCGTTTAATGTCTCGAATGTTATAAATGAATAATTCAAGTAATCATCAAAGTTTCGGATAAATATCATTATTCGAAGGGTTGTAGCTTCAGTGCCTTTGGGACAAGTGCATTCAATCTTCAATTTTTGTCTTAGCAATTTGGTAAAGTTTTCGAATACAATTTCAGGACATCCCTGTATAGCTCGATGTATGAATGGGTTTGGCCTGTTTTCAATGGTCGTTTGAACATATCTTCAATATTTTTGTCCATACAGACCATCAAACCTGCTCATATTGCAACCGTTCGAAAACTTGCCAAGCCGCCACACTTAATTATGCGCATTATGGACTGTGTTCTGATTCTTTTCCGCAAAGGAGTAAATCCAGTTGTGCCTGATCCGGAGAGGCCTTGTCCAACTCCGTCGTGGATTGAGTCCCTTAAAGTAAGTTGTTTCTTGACTTGTTAATAGAAATGATACTAATTCACTCGCAATCGCTTCGCTTTGATTTTCTACTACTCTTTGCTTATCAAGCATGGCTTGATACTAATTCACTCACAATCGCTTCGCTTTGATTTTCTACTACTCTTTGCTTATCAAGCATGGCTTTTCAACTTTAAATGCTAATCGTCCTTGGTCAAAAGCGACCTGGTTGTACATTACTTTAAACTGTTTAATTGTTACTATCTGAATATGCAAGATGTCTACTATTATTAGCCTAGACCACGAATATGTTCGTCTGTCACACTGTCTATCTCTAACCTTGTATTTCATCTCATATGAAGCTCTTTTAGCATAGGACTTTTCTTGGTCTCTGTTTTGCATTGTTTAAGACCAAATACAGGGTATACCAGACCTCATGCCGAAGGCTGCCAGTGCATTTTTTTATCCTCGATGTTGGAACTGGATTTGGATTTCTTAAATTATGCATGATAGCAAATTAAACTTTTTATTGTTGCAGATCGTCTCAGACTAACTAAAGACAATAATTGTTGGTGTATAGCCCTAAAAGTATACTTGCGCCATCGAGTTATTAAATAACAACATACTATAATCCTATTTCGTCACCTTTTCAGCTTATGAGTTCAGGTGGCTTTCTTCAAGCACTTCAGACATTTCCCAAAGATACCATCAACGAAGAGATGGTGGATTTATTAGAACCTTATTTTAGAATGGAAGATTACACTCTTGATCAAGCAAAAAAGGTGAGGCGTGTTGTAGGTGAATACATTTTGAAATTGGTGTAGGAAGGCTTGGGAGAAACCTTGATGTATTTGCCAGCAATTGTCTGTTTTTCTTACTGTCAATCTAGGTTCGTTCATGTACAGTTGTATGTCATCCTCCCACCGTGGGCTGTTCTTTTCACGGTGCCCCTTGGGATAAATTTCATTAAGACTTATCCTCTATCGTGCGTTTTGTGAATTACATGGCTTGCCCGTTTGTAGTTGAATTGTCATATCGTGTTGTCTGTCGATCTTCTTTTCAATCCAGCTTGTGGCAAAATAATCTCAAAATGTCCTGGCAGACATATTTATACTTTAGTTGACGCGATGAAGAATCTTGAAGGAAAGCATCCGTTAAAAAGGCTTCCTTTTGCCTTTTCTGAAAATACACATTTTGCAGGATAGAAAAGTCCTACTTGTACAGACCTCAAAAACCGTTTTTAACAAACTCATCTACAAAGGTTTTGGTTTAACACCGATCACATGGTTGTTGAACACAACCATTGGTGTTAAAATTAAATTTTTTAACTTTTCCTTCTCCAATCTTTTTGTAGTACAAAACTTGAAAATCGCCTTGAAAATTTGCGACATTGCGCTAAAATCATACTTAAAAGCTT
>JANTCA010000323.1:0-12790 GCA_024741275.1 Chironex yamaguchii
TGGTGTATTTTTGAGTTATATATAATTTTATACACTGTTGGTGAGTGTTGGCTTGTTGAGTTATTATATATATATTAGTTTTCTGAAGAAGAATTATTCGAAACGTAAAAAAGTGTTTATTTCTTGTAATTTATATATATGTATATATATATATATATTTATTTATAATAAATGATGGAGTTCCACACACACGCGCAAGTGTATAAATTACTCATTAGCCAGCACTCCCAAATAATGTTTACAAATTGTACATGACACAATTCTTATGGGCTCCTTAAATTAGAAGTAATATGCTTGTTCCACTCGCAACCAGCCCAACACTTTTGGTTTGTGACCTACTTGTTTACTTGTCAGAATCTTGCGCTGGATTTCGTAAATACCTCTTCAGTGGGTCTTATTATTTAGATATTTATAGTTTGAATGTTTAAGTTATTTAGCGTGGGAGTAAAGTGTGGATTATTATTATAATGCCCAATTTTCACTTATACTCTTGATGTGTTTTTAATAAGTCCTATTGTTCAGGTCGTAAAAGGATGTATGTTAAATAGAACACCCCCATTTTTATATCGCAGTGGCGGAAGCCAGGGTAAATGAATGTTAAGAGAAATAAGCTTAATTGCCTTGCTTCAGAAAACGAACTTTATTACCTCCGTCAAAGAGGTTATGTTTTTGCCGATGTTGGTTTGTCTATGTGTCTGTTTTTCTGTTAGTTAACATCATAATTTATGGATGCATTTGAACGAAATTTTCAGGATAGGACAGAAATGGGCTAATTTAGAACTGATTAGTTTTTCGTGGTCTTCCGGATCACTGTTTGGACTCCGGATTTCTTAAAAGTATTTTTCATCATTGTCAGATAAGGACAACATGCACAGTTTTCGTTATAGATAGGCAAGTTATGCTCATAATGTTCGGTAAAAAATTATAGTAGATAGTCATTGATCAACAAGTGTTCACGTGAAAATGACAGAAGGCGGAGATTTGAGCTTGGTGGAGGTCTTCGCTCTCGGAGTGCTCTTTTAGGTTTTGGCATGAGATTCTAAAAAGTTGAAAAAGACTGGCAGGACATTCTGAATTTCGCTCAGTATTGAAAAAAGGGAAACGATTGTGTGCCGTAAATGACTAAACTAGTAAAAGTAATTACTGATAAATTCCTGGATAATTAGATCTTGTTCAACTTGACCAATCCAGTTTTATGGCTTCTGTTTGGCTGTTGATTGGATCCAACTTTGTCATCCGTGGCAAGAATGTTTGTGAAAGATTCTCCGTCGTGCGTTATGACGCCATTCGCGAATTGCAAAACTCCCCCTATAGTTTGATTCCAGAACCTTTCTTGAAGCTCAGAAGTATTCACGAATTGTTGACGAAGACAAGTGACCTTGAATTATTACCAGCCGTTCTAGTCAGATAGCTTTGTCAGGTTTCTGCCACAAACATCTTGAGAGCAAATGTTATTCGTCTGTAAGATAAACCTGAAGGTATTGTTGCGTCCTTATATTATCTGATTTTAATCAGTTCTGATTACCAAAGTACTCAATTTGTTCGTTACGCTATGACTTGGGCTTGGAAAGCGACTAGATTTGCTTTAGTTGCTCAAAGAACGAAATTGTGAGGCCAGGTAGTCTACTGTCGAGAAGTGGAAGTGAAACTTTTGTAGTTGATTTTTGAACATTCGAGGATACAATTTGAAGATTTGAAGATGAAATTTAATCACTGGTAGGTGCTTTTTGAACATGTTAGGATGAAATTTGATCATTTGATGATGAAATTTGACGTTGGTAGGAGAATCACGAACATTTAAACATAAAATTTGAACATTTGAAGATGAAATTTGAACATTTGGAGGCTATTTTTGGACATTTGTGGATACAATTTGAACATTTGAAGATGAAATTTAATCACTTATAGGTGATTTTTGAACATGATAGGATGATATTTGATAATTTTGAACTTTTGATCGAAAGTAAAATTTGAACATATGAAGATGAAATTTGAACATTTGTGGTTGAATGTTAAACATTTGTAGTTGAATGTTGAACATTTGTAGGTGATTTTTAAACATATAACGATGTTGAAATTTGGCATTGCAAAATAAAATGTTAGCATTGGAGGGCGAATTTTGAATATTCGA
This sequence comes from Chironex yamaguchii, assembly GCA_024741275.1. Classification (NCBI taxonomy): domain Eukaryota; kingdom Metazoa; phylum Cnidaria; class Cubozoa; order Chirodropida; family Chirodropidae; genus Chironex; species Chironex yamaguchii. The sequence goes on from JANTCA010000323.1 coordinate 2,132, forward strand.
AAGCGAAATTTCACATTTTAGCAGAATTTGACTATTTAAAGAATTAACTTGAATATTTCAACAGCTAAACGAGGCCTCAATCAGCGGCAAAGCAGTGGTTTTGGGGTTTTGAACCTTACGATAGGATTGCAGCAGCTCTAATCCATTGGCCAGAAGAATAGTAACACAAATCTTAACTTTTTTTGCATTCGATGTGTATTTAGTAAGGGGCTTCCATATATTCATTTTACAATCAGCTGATGTACTTTATTGCTTACAAAACAACACGGGAACAACGTGCTCTAATGGGCTTCAAAAGTAAAAGCTAACAAAGAATATCTCTGACTGCAGCTTGCATTTACCCAGAAAATAGTAACATCCAGTTCCTATCTCCAGCCACAAGTCCCTATACTATATCGAGACATGTTGTGATTGCATATTGTTGTCGTTGGGAAAAGACCTTTGGATTTATCAATATCAGACTTAGATATGTAATTATTCATAAATTCTTCTGCATTATTAGAGGCATTTTAACCAAATAGAAAAGGCAGCAGTTGTGAAATCCGTTTTCTTTTGCTAGTGTAGAGCTCGTGCCTTTCAAAATATGAAAGTAAGGAAAAAAGACGATTTCAGAGTAGACATTTAGTCGCCCAGCCTCTGTTGAGAATTTCTTCTTCATGCAAAAAGCCGTGTATCACATAGAACTCGATTTGGTTTTTTTCTTTAGCTAGATTTGATGTGATATTTTGGCCCTGTGTTCAGAGTTTATGTGCATATTTTGGCCGTACTTTTTATTTTCGATATTTTTGGAAAATCTGTTCGAGTTTATGTCGGAATCACTATGTGTAACGATAAAAGTTGGTCCTAATTAGTCTTCATCATTTGAATTATCTGCATCATGGAACTGAAAACTTTCGAGTAGCATTTGCTCATCATTTTGGCGAGCTGCCAAAGCACGCTTGCTCCACCTTTTAAGACGTATTTAATGGACGACTACTGTAGGTAAGTCGTCTGCAATCCACCTAAAGCCTGCGTTTTCCTTACATCCAAGCGAGAAATACTTCACCCCGCCTTCAAGTACTGATTAAAACGGAATCTAAGCTTGTCTGGTCAGTTCCTTTGTACTACTTCCTGTGACATGTCTGCGAAGATCAAGAGGCAGATTTGAGAGCTGTATAAATAATTAACAACGTTTTGCAGTATTCTCTTATCTATTTTGTGTGCTTAAGTCCTTACTAGCATCACATTTGGACATGGCGAAAGAAGCGTAGGATAAAGCAACTTGGAATAAAGTGGTTGATGAAGGATTTGAAGTGATGTCTCTCCAGGAATGATGAGCTTGGTTTTTTTTGTGTGCAGAACGTTCATTTGACTGTGACTAAGATATCAATAGGTTGAACGTTATTAGTTAGAGGACAAAAGTTGACAAGGAATTAGATTGTTTTTGTTCTTTAGCTGTGCAATTAAGACTCTATCAAAGAATTTGAAGGTGAACACACGAAGTTATCGCCTTGAACAAAATGGCTTTCAAGCTTCTATCTTTTTTCCCCGATGTTGTCTTAGACTCAAAACGACGCCTGAAAGACGTGTTGATGGAATTTCGAGAAGGCTTGTACCCGAAGTATAACCCGGAAAAGGTAGGCAAATTTGACAGTTCTGTTTGTTTAGTAAGTAATAGTTAATAGTTGTGTAGCGTTTAGACTTGTCAAGTTCTATAGTGTGCTCTACCGAGCTGGATTTTAAGTCCGCTTTTTCGCGTTTCTAACTTTCCTCCGTACTGCAAATGTTTGACTTTTGTGTCCAAAACATCGTATATTCTTCTTATTACTGCAACTTTAAATTATATGTGCAAGGTTCATAAAATTTGATGTGGCTTGTGAAAGTAAGAATATTTAACAAATTCTGACATGATAAATTGAGTTTGTATTGGAACAGACTGGTCAGAAATATCATATCTAGCCCCAGCTACCCGTTATGTCGAATCACCTAAATTCCGTATCTTGGCTGCTGTTGTATGCTGTTGAAATTGCTTCTATGGCTCTGCTTGGTACGTGCTATTGGTTATGGTTAGGCTGAAATTAACCACAACAGGTATTTTGCAAATTCCAATGTTTCAACTGTAAGATAGGAAAGTCTTTGGCTAAAGTAAGTTAAGACCTAAGTGCTGTTTACTTCCAGGGCCTGACAATTTGTTATTGCTTTACCATTCGTAAAAATTAGAGGTAGGATCTAGAGTATATTGCATTCTTGAAGACAGAATAAATAAAGCTTGTAAGTAACACGTGAAAGAGTCGAAGATTAGGCTTGAAGAGATTGGCAAGTACTGTACTTAATAAGGCAAACTGTTGTTATCGCAGTCCTTTAGTCATGACTGGAAAACGTTGTCACTAAGTGCGTGCGTTGAAACTAAAAAACGCAGGCTTCATTTACTAAGGAAAGGTTAATGGCAGTGAGCACAGTTATCGCAGTGAGCTACTATGATACTTACGTGGCATATAGCAATGTAGGTTAGAGTATTTGTTGGCAGAGGTTATTGTTCTCTATCTAAGTCCACTTATTAGGGTTGTACGGTTGGAGTTAGACGTGGTTAGTTTGTGGTAAACTAGTTGTTCGGTAAAAAGAATCTCCCAGATTAAAGTAAGACAGTATACGAATGGGAAAGCTCATGTTTATTTTTTTTAGGTGGAGTGTATCACCAATGTATGTAATCTTTCGAAATTTATACAACCTAAATTTTTAGGATCGATTGGTCTGGCTACCGAGGGTGATATTAAGTTCTCTCGATCAAGTAATTTGCTGGTTTTGATAGAAACTGTTAGCAATCTTAAGATGCCTGTGGAGGTGTGTTTCAAGAGACTTTAATTAAACAACACAATACAGAACATTGATATCAGACATTGCTGGCTACGAATCAAATATTTATGTGAACGAAATATGTCAGTTACAAATGACAGCAGCAAAACTCGCTACCTGTTAAAAAAACCAGTTTTAAAATAAGAAACGCAATGGTGATGACTGTAGCTTGAAATCAGTAACATTGTCGTGTATTATATGCTGAAACACGTTTTGTGTGTGCTCTCGCGTTATTGAGATTTCTTAGTTGAAAATACGGTGATAAATAGCTTGGCCATAATTTTGTTCTTTTGTGTATTCGCTTGAATGTGCGCTCTGAAATTCTGTTAACGATTTCTTACTGTGAGCTGAAGAAAACAATAAATTTCAAGCTATTTATATCGTATTAATTTGCTATAAATTTAACATCAGAAGAGACTGTCATTTGCATGACGCAGTTGTCAGAAAGATTCGTTGCGATTGTTTGCCAAAGCAAAAGCTTTTAAACAGTGGAAAGTTCGGAAACTTACAGCAGTATTTGAAACACTATAAACGGTGACTGAAACAGTCTTAACGGTAACAACATTTAATTCTTGGACATGATCGCCTTGTTTTCCTTGGCACTCTATAATCGAGATAATGGTTTCACCCTTTTCATATCTTGTAAATTTCGGCCAGCTGGTAAGTGCCCTTAAAATGATATTAACATTATGGTCTTTGAGGGTAAGGCTCCCCGTTGCAAACTCTCTGGGAAGTAGACCTGCTGTTTGAATGAGCGTCGACACTATCTAACGTGCATTTACACAAGTTTATAACATAATTTTCTTGTTTTAATCTACAGTTGTCCATGAACAACTATGTTTGTTGTCCGTGTGTAAAAGTATGTGGTCTCATGTAAGATTGGGTGATAGTATATTTTATGTTTTATTATTTTTCTGTAATAATCAGAGCATTCTATGGCTCTGATGTCAGAATATTACATGAACTGTGACCAAAGTGTAAATTTCGAGGTGTTTTTAGGACGATAAGACAAGGATATCTCGAAACATAGTTCAGAGAAAGCTTGCGATTCAAGACATGATAAAACTTCAAACATCCATGGTTTCCACTGAGCCGACAGATAACTAGGATTTTCAAAGCCTTGCTTACTGTTTTCCGCAGGAGATTTAACAATAAGTTTTATCTTTTTCTTGCTTGGGTATTCAAAGAAATTATACTACCCCTAATATTACCCGTGTTGGTGCATCTCGCACAACCCCGGGGCTGCTCAAGAAAATTGTCAAATCAATTATTTCTTATTTTATCCATCACATTTTTTCGGTTTTCTTTGTAATCACGTTAGAGGCAATTATTGGTTTTCTCGTCTCAAGATTTTAGCTCGTGGTAACATGGCAATTGTAAACGTTCCAGTTATTGTAGCAATGGACTCTGTTGATCTCTACTGCTTTGTTGATCTCTACTACTTTGTTGATCCGTTTTACTTTGTTGAGCTCTGCTACTTTGTTGATCTCTGCTACTTTTTTTATCTCTGCTACTTTGTTGATCTCTGCTACTTTGTAGATCCCTTTTACTTTGTTGAATTCTGCTACTTTGTTGATCACTGTTACACTGTTGATCCCTTTTACTTTGTCGATCCCTGTTAATCTGTTGAACTCTGCTACTTTTTGATCTCTAATGCTTGGTTGATCTGTGATACGTTGTTGACCTCTGCTACCTTATTGACCTTTGCTACCTTGTTGATCCCTGTTACTTTGTTGAAGCCTATTACCTGTTGATCCTTGTTACTTTGTTAATCCCTGTTACTCAGTTGATCCCTGTTACTCTGTTGATCCCTGCTACTCAGTTGATCCCGGTTACTTTGTTGATCTCTGTCACTTTGTTGATCTCTGTTACTCTGTTGATCCCTGTTACTCTGTTGATCCCTGTTACTTTGTTGATCCTTGCTACTCTGTTCTCTGCTAGTTTCTTTTTCTCTTTTGTAGCTGTGTTGGTTTTTTGGTAGTCTTGGCTCAATTTTACATTGTCATCTTTTCCTTGTTTTGGCTTTAAATTTAGTGTTATTTACTATCAAATACGTGGGCAATTAAATATTTATATTTTGTTTTAGCCTATGGATTATGCTGGATTCAAGTTGTTCATGTCAGCGTACTTGGGTGAAGATGTCAATGACGAATTGTGCCAGACCTTATTTTGGACTTTCCATAAAAAAGTTCCTCTGTCCGATGTCGCTTCACCAGACTTACCCAATTCACTAATGCAAAAGTTTCTCGCTCACAACACAGCTGTTTCTTGTGACAGTATAGATGCACAATCATTTCTGGGTAAGTCTTGAAAAACACAGTGTTCACGTCTTTCATATCGATGAAATCAAACGCAAGTCCCGCTACTTCAACTGTTATGAACTGTAGGCATTGTCAGTTATTTTTAAGATGCTGTGAGTTATCAGGTTGAAAGCAGATGTTCTGCTCACAATAAAAAACCGTACTCGGACTTTGATTTTTACACGAACCTATTATATTACTCAAATAGTAACAACTTGCTACCTTTACAAACCAAGCACTTTCTCAACTTAAATGGGTCAAGCGAGTGCTCTTGAGCTACTCGCGAGTGCAGAATTGTTAAGCATTCCCTGTACCGTCCAAATGCACTTTGCTAGTCAAACCACGTTAGTTTATAACAACAGCAAGAAGGGCCCAGTTACAGAGAGATACGTAGATAAGGTTCCCAACATGAAGTTCAGATTAATGTTTGAGCTATACAGTTTTCTTGACTGGTGCTAAATTACAAAAAAATCCTTTAACATGTTCGGCTCTTCTTCTTGTCTGATGTCTGCTCATTTAAAAGTAAAGTAAAAATTCCGAGCATCCCTGAGACTGAAATCTAAGGAAAGAATTGATAAAGTCCATATTAGTCAGGGTAATGCTAGTGTATAATAATGCTTTCATGACATTTCTTATGACAATTTCTACGAAGATGGTTGGAATATATGGTGTCATGCTTTTTGCAATCTCAGAACTATCTGAGTCAATAGAAAAGGGGAGCAAATATGGGACATTGTACCCCTCAAAAATTTCAGTATGAATACCCAGTTGACAATAAAAACCTTCATCCTCTGATTTCATGAGTCCAGTATGTAGCAATAATGATATACAATATATAATTTTGGATCCCTTTTGAAAAGCAAAAATATCTAAATTACACTGACTTCTGCATTCATCGACATGCTGAGTAAAGACTCGGCTGAAAAGTTTTGCTCATTTCTTCGTATACACTAGTTATTTTGAGTCTACATGCTACTGTGAAACCCAGAAATAGGGACAGTGTGCGTGAGTGTACCCATGTGTGTGCGTGCATGTCCACGTGGGTGCTTGTGTGTCCCTGTGTGCATGCATGCACATGTGGGTGCTTTTGTGTACCTGTGTGTATGAGTGAGTGCATTTGTGTGCGTGTGTGAGTGTATGTCTGTGCGTGTGTGAGTGCATGTGTATGCGAGTGTGAGTGCATGTGTGTGCGTGTGTGAGTGCATGTGTGTGCGTGTGTGAGTGCATGTGCGGTGTGTGATTTAGTGAGTGCATGTGTGTGCGTGTGTGAGTGCATGTTTTTGCGTGTGTATGCCAGTTTGCTGCTGTTATCAAGGTACGTTATTCTTCCTGTAGGGCACAATAGTGTGGGTTTGAGTTTAAGTGCAGGGGTGGAGAAAGTATCCCACCCTTTAAGGGGTTAGGTTTTCGTTTGTTACTGAGTTCACACTATTATTGCAAAGGCTAAAAAACAATTTCATTGTAGTTCACATTTATTGGTCACATGACTGAACCATACTGAAAGCTTTTTTCGTCTAACACCCTGACCTGCCACAGATTAAGGGGAACAAAAGGCAGCGTAATGATGGCTCATACTCAGGAGTTTTAGGTGAGAATAGCTTTTCAGTATAGTTCGCAACGTGTCTTTTATATGTGAGTTTCAGTTCTGTACCACAAAAGGACCGTTCCATGGTACATTTAAAGTATTTTTTAGCGTCAAAATAGTTGTATTTAGTTTTGATATGTGTAGCGTGTCTTGTGATTCGACTTTTTACTTCAGCTCGAAATTTGTAAGTTGTACTGAAATGATATCAGTTGAAGTGAACTCAATGTATTGAAGGTCGGTTACCTTACAACGACGCTGAGAAATATCGCAGGTGTGTCTACGTTTTAAAGCCGGATCGTAGTGTAAGCAAATTGCAAGACATTACAGTTAATGTGAAATGTCGCCGAAAAGCTGCCTAAGTTCGTTAAAACTTTTCCTCTTTTAACTGGGATGATTTCGGCTTTGGAAACATCCAAACCGGAACAGGCTTTGTTTCATCGCATTTGCCTGTTTTTGAGATCGTACAGAAAGATCCTTCTACTGTATCCTCAGACTACAAAAGCACACTCTCGAACTTATCAATGGTTGTTCGCCAAGACTGAAAATAGAGTATAATGTCTGCTTCCTGTCAATATAAAATAGCACGAAAAAGACAGCAGAAAGACAGCTGGCCACTGATGGAATAAAAGTCATTGCATTTACCTTATCTTGCTTTGAGAGTTTACAAGTCAATTGACTGCAAACTTATTTCACTAAAAGTTTGACGCTTAAATACAGCTTATTGCTGATAACTAGCAAATTATTGTCTTTTTCAAATTGTCCGCCGAGGTAAATTCTGACAGAGATGTTACTTATAGAATATTTGCTCTTGAAAACGAGACTGATAGTTACTTGTCATGCACATTCTTGATGCCAGTGTGTTTATGATTCTGTGGTACGTTTTTAAAGTAAAACGACTTTGTAAGCACACGGCTTGTTAAATGAAGTCCGCTTGCATTTAGTAAAATAAATTTATTTGTGTATTAATATGAATTAATATGACCTTAAAATGTGACTATTTGTGTTGTGTGAGCTGGTCGATTTGCGAGGTTTTGAAATGTCATGTTTACAGGCAGTTCTAGAGTTGTAAACGAGAGTTTCAGGCCTAACATTAATAACTAATGCATTTTTAATTTGAACAATGATTTGTTGATAGGGACTCATCTCGAGTCATAAGCAAGTCTTCAATTACTACTAACGTTATAACACGAGTTATGTGAGCGCAGTTGGTATCGCTTAACCATTTATACACACAGAAGATGTAATTTCATTGACACGAACCACGGCACTATTTCTTGCCGAAGAACATGCTTAGTGGTCATAGTGAATGGCCAGGGAGCATTCATACATGACAATTGTTAAGCTTAAAATCAGATATACGCTAGTGTCGTCCGTATGTCTTCTGCTTGTCGTAACAGCATTACATTAACAATACCAGTTATAACTGGTTTAAAGACTACTTTTTCTGTTCGACGGATTCTACACTACCACGAGAATGAACAGCTCATAAAGAACTGCTCCGTAACCTGCAAGCAGCCATCGTCTTGTATAATGAGCTATCACTGTGTACCATTCTGCCACAGCTCGATCTATCCGTTCGTGTGGTCTCTTATGTCGATTTTCTTAAAGTCCATGTCTAGACAGGGCGCTCTTGGTTATTTTCCATGCGCCTTTAAACGAGTAGCATGTATGAAGCCGAACGAAATGTTGTTAAATGCCGTTGAACTTTACATTCAATTTGATTGGTCAGTGGCTAATGTTCTCAGCGTCATTTTGATCGAATTATATTTGCGGTTTCTGTTTTTCGAGTGTTCTGTCGTAATGCCTTGGTTTGGATCCAGTCTGTTCCTTGCTGTTTAATCGTGCTCAAATCTTTGTGCGTCGCTCTTGGTTTGTGTAGAAATCGTATGACGAAAAACTGTTAAAGGTTTACTAATGGACTGCCGTCCTCTTCTGAAGAACAGCAAGTTCAATTTTCTGTCATATTTTTGGAATGAAATTCACTGGCAACTTAAAATTGTTCAGCGACATTATCCTTAAAAATGGGCTTCACTACGATAGATTGTTTACAAAACGTGCCAAGATAACATTCGTAGCAAACAGCATCTCATGAAGCCTTTTCCATATCATAATAGTGACATCGTACTTGATGAGGTTGTTATATGATCCCCAATTTAAGCAACAAAAATGCAGAGCATGAAGAACTAGTCATCGTGTCAAGGCAGTAATATTATCACACTGCGATAAATTCGAGAGGACTAAGTAATTGTTTGGTGATACTGTGACATGTTGGACATACTACTGCTAAATTAGTACGTTACATCTTAGGCCAAGATAATTTCTATAATGCAATATCGTGGATGGAGTGCTGACAGACTTCTCGCAAACTGCTTTTCAAGTATCGGGGTATTTACAAGACAACTATTGCAATTTGTAGGTATGATGAATCTACAGTTTGCTAGCGATGAGTACAACATACTCATTTATTTTCATAATGGTCTCCGTTAGCAGGGTCCTTAAATCTAATTGTTTACAGTTCTTCGTGGTAGAATGCCTCTGGTCTACTCCTGAAATCCTTCATACCTTTAATCTTAATCCATTTAAATATTTGAAGCTATACTGCATGCCGGTAAAGTGATACATTTTCACATTTCTTTCGTTTGTTCCATTTAGAACTTGTTTAGATATCGCACGAGCCTAGAGCTCATAGCTCCAGCAACTGGCAGCACTTTTCACTACCTGCCATGTCCATGCTTGGGCTTTTTAATTAGTTTAGCAGCGATAAAACAAGCAAACAGGAATCATTCTTTCTCCCACGCAATCAGTGCTTCAACCTTTCATGAGCCTCACAAACTTTTTAGTTTTTGGTATAGTTTCCTAATCCTATTTAGATACTAACATAAACTATTTACCAGTCCCTCTTGATCATGTTTCTTCCCTGTGTTTTCGCTCTTTTACACTAAGTTGACGCCGATGCGCGATGAGCTTTTATGGCGTGTGACATGTTGTTCGTGAGAGTAGACATGTTTCCATGACGACGAGTGTTAGCTCATGATTGGCACTTACTTGTTTTGTTTCTTTGTGTGATGCTTCGTGTGTCTTTTCTGTTATTTACTTTGTGTTTATTTGCCTTCGCTGTTTTGGTTGTAGACCAGTACTCCAGAATAGCAAAAGGAACCAGAAGGGCCACAGTAGTTGCCACGGCAACTGTTGTAGCTGGCATGGGGCCGGGCTCGGAGCGAACCACAACAGCGATGTCTTCTGACACAGGTATTGACACGGACACAACATCTGATAGTAATGACGCAGCAGTTGCTAGACATGCTGCTGTAGATGGGGTCACACGGAAGTATGCGCCTGGTATTAGCAAATCAGGTAATGGTTCATTTCTAGTATTGATTGACAGGGCGTTAGGTGTCACTAACCTGGCACTAAATGCACCGCCTTTGATGACACCAGGCGTGTACGAGATAAAGATAGCTAGCGTGTTTAACCGTGTGTATTGCTTTGTTCATGTGGGTATGGTAGTCTATTATGTACAAGATTAAGAAAAAATAACTTTTCATTTCGTGCCTTGACATGGTTGTTGTATACATGAGTTTCTAGTTAATACAGTCGATTAGATTTTTACAGTGTAGTTGGGAAGAGAGGAAGTTTTAGAATATGAGGTTCATATGGTGTGGTCATGTTTGATTTTGATCTTGTCCCTTGTTTGAATAAGAGAAGTGAGACCAATCTCAGATAAGTCAAAAATAGGTCACTTAGTAGTCTTCGAGGAGAGGATTTGGGCATGACAAGGGATTGATCATAAATAGCACCAACCTGTAACTAAGAGCCTGTTTACATGGAGGTAGGGTCACCCTCCTAGGAGGGTCACCCTACCAGTAGGGCCAGAACATAGCCCTCCTTTACATGCAAACTCGACAACCTAGGGTCACCCTAGGGGTAGGGCTAGCGTCATGG
>JANTCA010000324.1:0-12788 GCA_024741275.1 Chironex yamaguchii
ACGTTTTTAACAAAAGCATAGAATAAACACGTGTTAATACAAAAGATAACTATTTAAGAAAGCTATAGTTAAGTTAAGTTATTCCTTTTGATATTCATATCTGACTGTCTAACATCTAAGGCAATCTTTCAATCTTTTAGCTCTGCTGCATAATGCACTTTGTGCATTTGACTAACAATAAATATTTGCTTGAACATCTAACGGCTTATCTCATGGTATATCCATAGCCTATTAAGTCTTTAATGTATGATAATTGGTGAACTTTTTTGCTTACGAGTACTTCTAGCTGTCCTTTTTGTTTCTGATCTCTTTATTCCTTTTAGCTGATTCAGATGGTAGAAAACTTTTCTTATCTTGAGAGACATGTGTCAGGTATTTAACGAAGCTTCATAATTATTCAAAAAGAAGAAAATAGATATTCGTGTTATGCTCCTAACTCCAGCTTTCATTTTGTGCCTCAGGTAACCAGGTGGTAGTAATAACAAGCCGATTTAGCATCAAGGCATTCTTCTGGCGCTACACGTCAGTCTTGTGTCATGGAGGAACAGATTTAATTATAAGATTGCACCTTACTCGATCCTTATTTCTCCCAAAGCACTTGCTCAATAGAGACAGTCAGCTAGACGATCCATCAAGATAAGACAAACAATTGATCTTTTGAACACAAGACACCTTGTATAACCAATGTTTAAGACATTGAGTTAAGACAACATGCCTATAATATTACCAGATTTTTATATTATGGTTCTGTTATGATTGCAACAACCTGAGAGTCAAACCTGGGTCTCGCAACTTTACATCTTTCAAACGCCTTTCCTACTCAATTAAACAGGTCAATGGGAATGGTCGAAAGTCTATTAGTCATTCATCCTCCAATCATCTTCTCTTGTTGTTGGGTGTCTGTTTATTAGTGCATACGCTTTACAAGCGGCATGTAATTTGTACCGGCATCCATTTATCATCGTTTGTACTAGTTCCATATAGAAGTCAATTAGGCGGTGTTGTATAAAGAACAGAAGTAAACCCTGTCGTCCTTTATACGGGTACGGGAGCTCCATGAACTTATCAGAAATACAAAGATAACAATGAAACAAATGATAACGTTTACTATGTCTAGAATTGTAAGCTCTCCTGTCGTGTGTTTAGAAATATTCTCCTTTTATTGTCAGATAAATGGAAATGACATGATATTGTTTTGCAAACATTATCTTACAACGTATGAACTGAATCTCTCTTTGTCCTCTTGTAAGCACGTGTACGCTGCCCGAGTATCTCCCCTCTTCTCCATTTTGGCTGAACGTTTTCTCTTAAATTATTTGAATTTGAAAGGCTACGTGAAGAACATAACAAAAATAATAATACAAAAACAAACAAAAAGGAGTTTTCACATCATTGAAATAGACCAAGCAATAGACGGTCGAGTTAGAAGTATCAAAAGTATTAATGAGTATGGAAATATTCCAAACTTTGTTGGTGGTTTCAAGCTTTCCCTTCTTCCTCTTCCTTCTTCATTTTCTTCCTTTTCTTGCTTTCCGCTTTTACACAGGCCGTCCTTCAGGCGATTGGCTTTTTGTGCCTTTCAATTGTAGCTTGGCCGGTAATGACTGCACGTTTTACGTATCCTTTTTCTTGTTTCCCTTTCACTGATGAACAGTAGAAATCGTTGACTTCCTACTTGGCAAATTCTTCAGACTTTCTGCCAGTTAAGGTATCTGGAAAAGTAGTTCAAAATTATCTCTCTTGTCCTCTAAAGAAATCGATGCCTCTGAAGCATCGATTTATCTATCCATTAGTTCACGAGTCTTGGTGTTTCTCTTTCCAACAGCTTTGTGTTCGTGTTCGTTTTCTCCCTAAACCCAAAACCTTTATACCTAATTATATTAAAATCCTATTACCTCCACCAAGAAGGTTAGGCTTTCATTGGGGTTTGTTTATTGTTTGTTTGTTTGGTTGGTTGGTTGGTTGGTTTATTGGTTTGTTTATTACCAAAGTAAGACAAAAAGTTATAGAAGAATATTGACGAAATTCTCAGGCTAGGTCAGAAATGAGCTATCTTAAAGATGGTTGATTTTTGGTGGTAATCCGGATCACCGTCTGTTTGTACATTTATCTGTTTGTTTGTGTGTCTGTCTCTCAGCAGGATTAGGTAAAATCTATTGGACGGAACCTCTTGAAAAGTCAGACGATCAGTCTTGATCTAAGTGACATCCCATTAAATAATGGGAATTATCCGAATGATATCCTGGATTCTGGATCACTTTTTCCGTCATGAAATCTTGATAATGCTAGTGACAGATAATCCGTTACCATATTAACAGGGCAAAACCCCTGTTAATTGAATAATGAGACTAGCAAAATGGCAGTTGTCTTATAGGCAGCTCAAACGTTCGCAAAGAAATCGTTCAATTTTAATATCACAAGTGTGATCACTGACGGCTTCAAAAAGAAATTTTCTGATGGTGTAGGAATTTGATATCAATTTTCTCCTCTGTCTTGTGATTTGATGCTGTGTCAAATGAGAGCTTTAATAAACGTGGACTTTCATCACGTTGTTGGAATTGTAGGTATAATAATTGTAGCCGTGTGAAAAGTTACATGAACAATTGTATGTTTAAACAACTCCCACCCGGTGTCGTTCGATGAACACATGACGGCGAAAGGAATAGTTCTGACGTTGAAGGAAACAAGTGGAGACAACTCCTACGCTCCTATTATGTTTTTCGTAGCTGGGATTTTTGTGCACAAGAGGATGTCTAAACAAAAGAGCAATTGTTTAATATGTGAAGAAATTCTGACTTAACCATTATCATTAACCAGCAGACACTTCTAAAACACGTCATTTATTAATAAGCATTCTTAGCGTACCATCCTTATCCTTGAATTCAGTGAAAACCGTGGGTGTGCCTTAATAACCTTTTAATGCAGCATTTACAAAATAACACCAATGCCTAGTATGCCATGATCTTCACACGTTTATTTGTTTTATGATATTGTCTTTGAAAAGTATTTTTATTACTCAAAGGGAGTTACTAGTTTGTAGACGTGACTGCCATCTTCCCTGAATATGAATTTCTGTGTTGCATTCAAAGGTGTAAGTTATGAGTTAATAAGGCAGTATATCTTCGGTAGTTCATTAGGATGTGGCCGTGTACTGAGGTTCTGATGCCTGGAATAATGGAGAGTTAAACTTTCTCTCTCTCCCTTTGTCTGACCTGTCAGAAGACGACTTCTAAATCCGTACCCATTATTTCATATATCTTGGAAGTGGGCTCTTCGCCCATTCGACTGTCCAGGCATTTAAATGTAACCGTTCGTGAAAAGATAGAGTGTAAATACGACCGACAGCTGACTCAAATTCATTACTTCATAACATGTTGATCGGCTGGGATGATCCTATCCCAGACGATAACTTTCCTATTTGGAGAAATTGCCTAAAAGATCTTGGGAAAGCTAAATCTTTTAGCCTACCTAGATGCCTGTATAATAAGAACGAGGAAGAGGCCTTCAACTGTCGGATTCATGGATTTGGAGATACCAATAGCAACCAAACTGTTATGCTCAAAAACAAGAGTGGCTACGCTAAAAGAGCACCTAATACCGAGATTAGAACTACTTTCAGCAAGAATACTGGCAATACAAGTAGACAATGTCTGTAAAACACTTAGGCAGCGAGTAAAGATTGAGAAAGTCAGATACTGGCTTGACAGTAAGATTGCACTTTATTGGATCTTTAGCAATAGCCGGTGGAAACAGTGGGTCCAATTCAGAGAGTCGGAGATACTGAAGCTTTCCAAAGTACAAAACTGAGGTCAAGTTGCTGGAAAAGACAACCCAGCAGACGTAGGTTCCAGGGGAGCAACAGCAAGCCAACTTAAGGAAAGTATTTTGTGGTGGGAAGGGAAAGAAAAGTGGCCGACTGGATTGTTTTTAGAGGATGCAGAGGATGTGTGTAGTGAAAGAAAGAAGGTCAATGCAATGATTGCTGTCACCGATGAGAAAACAAGAGCTGAGCAGCTTATGAACATCAGGAGATACAGCAGCTTGAAAAGACTGTTTAGAGTGACAGCATAGGTCAGAAGGTTTGTAGATAATTTGGAAGGAGGGAGAAAGGAAAGAGAAGTCAATGGTGAAGGGCTGAGAGTAAAGGTAGTAGAGTTATGTATTGTAGAAAGATTGTGGATAAAAGATGCTCAAGTAACGAGGACAAGAAATAAATCTGTCATAAATCAGCTTGGCATAGTAGAGACTGGAGGAATATGAGTGTAGTCAGGGAGAATAGAAAGATCAGATTTGAAACTTAAGTCGTAGTATCCTGTTTATAGTCGCCTTGAAAATTTGCGACATTGCGCTAAAGACATACATAGGCTTTTTTCGTCTGATACTTTCAGAGTATGAATCGTCAGAGAAGCGAGTGTATGTATATGGCAACTTTTGTGTACAAAGCATGTATTGAAACTAGACAATCATAAACAAGAAGGGAAAAAAACAAAGAAAAAAAAACAAAACAAAGCATTATTGGAAGAGTCCAAAATGGAAGCTATGGGTATGTGATTTTACTACGTTTTTAGTTGCAAATGACATCACTGATACCAAACGTCAGCGTGCCATGCTACTGTTTCTGGCTGGCCCTAGAGTCCGCAATATCTTGCGTCAATTGCCTGGCAGTGGTGACGATGACCACTTTGCCACCGTTTTGGAGAAACTTAATGAGTATTTTGAGCCTCAAAAGAATAGAGTTTACGAAGTCTATAAATTTCGTCAGGCCAAGCAAACCCCTCAAGAGAACATTGATCAGTTTCATACTCGATTACGTGGTCTCAGGGAGACTTGTGAGTTCCATAATCTAGACTTTGAGATATTGCTACAAATCGTTCTTCACGGCACGTCTAGTCGACTTCGAAAACTAGCTTTGCATGATAACCGGATGACATTAAAGAATTTATTGCTCCTTGGTCGTCAAGAAGAAATGAGCAAATTTCAAGCAGCAGCTATCGAGGGTCAAGGGACTGAGGATATCAGCTATTTCCAGAAGAAACCGAGCACAACTCAACCCACATGCCATAACTGCGGTGGAGAATGGCCTCATCAGAATGGTAAATGTCCCGCCAAAGGTAGGAAATGCTGGAAATGCAATAAGCTCAACCAATTGCACAGAAATATCGGTCAAAACAAAAGCATTTCGACCAAGCAATCAGCACACTGCCATGCGACCTCTGGATATTGCAGCAAGTAATGATTCCGATAGTTGGATTGAATATTGTTATGCCGTAGAGACAAAACGCAATCTATCTAAGCCACAAATGGATATTTGTGTCAATGGGCAAGTCCTCAATTTCTTAATTGATACCGGATCCTCAATCAACGTGATTAGTAACTGAATCTATGAGCACAAATTCAAAGATATTCCGTTGCACAAAACCAACATCAAGACTATGCCATTTACTTCAAAGACTCCCGTGCAAATAAAAGGAATGTTTCTAGCAACATTTGAAACTAAGCGAAAATTTGCTGTAGCCAGGATCTATGTCATTGCAGATGATGGAGGTTGTTTGCTTAGCGCAGCAACTGCCCAAATGGGACTTGTGAGTTTGAACTTGAACACAGTACTGTTATCTAAAACACACTCCCATCGATTGCCGGACTTGGACATTCCCGATTCTCAAATCAAAGCAATTCGTAGACAACATCACACAGTTTATCGTGGTATTAGTAGGCAGACAGATTGGCAAATTAAACTCAGCATCGACAAAGAAGTGAAACCAGTTGCTCAACAAACACGGAGAGTTCCATTTCATGTTAGAGAGAAAGTGGAATTAGAGCTGCAGAAGCTTGAAGCACAAGATATAATAGAAAAAGTACAAGATAATGAACGCACTGACTGGGTATCGCCAATCGTGGTAGTACCTAAAAAAGATGACAAAATACGTGTCTGCGTTGATATGAGAGCTGCAAACAATGCCATTAAATGCACACGACTCCCGATACCAACAGTTAAAGACATATCGTTAGAGCTAAATGTCTCAAAGTTTTTTTCCAAATTGGATACGTCACAAGCGTATCATCAGTTGGAGCTATCACCAGAGAGCCGAAATGTAACAACATTTACTACATATGCTGGTTTATACCGACATAGGCGACTCAATTATGGAACTAATTCTTCAGCTGAGATCTTTCAGCACACCCTGTCTCAAGTTTTATAAGGACTAAAAGGAGTCAGGAACATAGCTGATGATATCTTACTCTTTGCTCCAAAAGAGAAGCTCACAATGCAGCATTGTAAACATGTTTGCAAAGGCTAGAGGAATACAACTTGAAGCTTAATATTGAGAAATGTGAATTTCTAAAGAACCATTTAGAGTTTTTTGGATTCGTGTTTTCAGAAAAGGGAACACAACCAGATCCAAAGAAAATTGCAACCTTCCTTAACACCGCACTGCCTCAAACAGCAAGTGAGATAAGAAGTTTATTAGGTATGGCTAATTATAGTGCACAATTTATCAAGAATTTTGCCACAATAACAGAGCCTTTACGCAAATTAACCTGCAAAAACACACAATTTGAATGGACAAATGAATACAAGGAAGCTTATGATACACTAAAAATCCCATTAGCTAACAGCCCTGTAATGAGCTATTTCGATGTTGCAAAGGAAACACAGATCCTGGTAGATACAAGTCCAGTTGGCTAATCAGCCATTCTAGCCCAAAGGAAACCTGGAACAAACAAGTCACAAATCATAGCCAATGCCAGTAGAGCATTGACCGATACTGAGACAAGGTATTTGCAAACAGAAAAAGAAGACTTGCTATCGTTTGCGGTATTGAACACTACCATTTATATTTCTATGGCGCTCCATTCGTCCTCTATACAGATCACAAGCCCCTAGAACTTATATATGGGAATCCAGTCTCCAAACCACCACGATGCTGCGTCTTCAACAGTATGACATTTCTGTTGTCTACAAAGCTGGTGCAGAAAATCCCGCTGATTTTCTTTCACGACACCCAATGAAAATTGAATCAAAAGAGCAGAGTAATCTAGCAGAGGAATATGTTCCTTTTCTTGCAAAGTCAGGTGTCCCAGACTCACTGACACTGGCTGACATTACAGCTGCTATGAAAGAAGATCGCACACTTCGAGCATTAAGAGTAGCTTTAAAAACAGGTTATTGGAATGTTGATCACTTAAAGCCATACAGGCAGATCAAAGGCGAAATTACCCTTGCTCAGACTAATAACATTTTCCTACGTGGAACTCAATTGATTCTTCCAGAGTCATTGCAAGATCATGTTATCAAATTGGCAGATCAAGGACATTCAAAAGACAACAGCCTTCTTGAAAGAATATGTATGGTTTCCGAACCTTGGTTCCAAAGTCAAACCAGAAATTGATGGTTGCCTAGCATTCCAATCATTAGCACAGCCAACCTCCCCCCCACCCCCAGAACCATTATTATCAACACCAATGGCAAACTATCCATGGGAACATGTCAAGATTGATTTCTGTAGTCCATTTCCTTCTGGTCATTATCTCCTAGTCGTAATTGACTGTTACTCGAGATTCCAAGAAGTGAGAATGAGACTCATCCCAAAGGTGAACACAATCTTTGCTCACCACGGAATTCCAGCTAAAATAACATCCGACAATGGCCCACCTTTTCAAAGTGAACCATTCAAGCGATATATGAAACACCTCGGCATCACTCATCATCACTTAACTCCACTTTGGCCTCAGGGTAATTCAGAAGTCGAAGCTTTCAACAAGGCTTTGGAGAAAGCTATTAAAGCAGCGCATGTCGAAAATCTACCATGGCAGCAAGAACTATCTAGGTTCCTCCTGAATTATCGTGCTACACCCCATACAACAACAAATGTACCACCCTCTCAACTCCTCCACAACCGCCAGATAGGAGGTCCTTTACCAACATTGCCTAAAACCACCCAAGTCATTGATCGCCATAAGAAGCAAAAGACACTCAAGATTTGAAAAAACAAGGAACGAGAATACGCTAATCATCGTTGTGGTGCAAAAGAATCTCTAATACAGGTAGGAGATGGAGTTCTTATCAAGCAAGCGAAGAGACACAAACTCAGCACTAATATTAACCCAACTCCTTATACCGTTGTATCTGCTAGTGGATCACGACTGACTGCTGAACGAAATGGTCGTAGAATAACAAGAAATATCTTTCTTCAAAAGGTTTGCTTGCAATAAACATGATGATGATGATATCTCTATGGACGATCAAACCCTTGCACAATCAAACGACGAACAGAATGAAAGACCTGCAGAACAAGTTCTTAGAAGATCAACAAGGCTACGAACTCAAACAAAGCATTAAGGAGAATCAATAGACTCCAGTTTAATTACTTAACTATTTTGTTATGTTATGACTTACTATATACGTTCATTGATAAAGACATTTCTAAAAGGGGGAGTAATGTAGCAATTACGTTATGTTAGTTGACAGATGCAGATTGACATGGACTATTTGATTGTCAAGTTCGAAAAGAGAGTCGAACATGTCTGTAGAATAACTGTTTCTATCGAGGAGTATAAGTTGTTAGATAGCAGAATGAACCCGACGTGATCGGATAGTTGAATCAAGCAATAGAAATATAAGAATGAAACAGAGTTCACGACCATTGGTGTATTTGTTCGATGAGTTGGGTGGATAAGTTCTCACTCCATCTCACTTGTAACTTGTATCCGTATATTTGTAGCAATTCCTTCAGGAATTCACTCTGGTCATAATTTCGAGGAAAGTGGCAGGCGGTCTTCACTTAATAAGCAATTTTTACACTTAACGAGAATGTTGAGTCACTTTTGGAATAGGTGGAGATTAGAGTACCTTACCTACCTAGGGGAAACACACAAGCTTAATAACAAATCTGTACAAATTCATCCTGGAGACGTTGTATTGATACATGAAGAACACGCTAAAAGAGCCACATGGCCTTCAAGGGCGCAGTTGTTCAGGACATGATAAAAGGGAAAGATGGCGATTTGGGATGCAAGGGTTCGTAAAGCAGGATGAGGACAGCCTGATTCTTTAAACCACAAGTACAAAAGTTAGTTTCATTAGAGATTACTAATGAGTTGAATCAACAAATTGAAAGTAGAGAAAGAAGAAAAGACATAAACAAAGATGAGAGACAAAATGAGGATGAAAGAGAAGAGAATGAGAGTCGTGAGAGATGCAAGCACCTTAGCAGGATCCCAGCAGTTTGTTGGCATTTGGTGAACTGTGCCATATGAAATTATTGTGAAATTGCTTCCATGGTCCGATTGATAAACAAATTTAGCAAGTTGAGAGGTCTCTGCAAATATCAGAATCAAGGGCTAACAGAAGGATGTGCAGTAGGACTTTTTAGAGTGTTATAGTTATTACGAAATGAATGTTGTGAATAAAGGATTATACGTATGAAAATCGTAAGTTTGTAAGTTATTTTGGACTAAATCTTCGATTACAACGATATAACTCAAGTACCAGCGTGTCGGGAGTTAATTTCTCCTTACAATCTCCATATAAATCACTGTTGTAACCTATTAAAATTGATTTCAATGTCCTTGACCAAATGTTTGCAGTAATATGGTGGACAGATGTAAACCTTTGAGAATACATTCCGAGATTCTGTTTGTAAATTACCAGCCACCGTACTAATAAATACAAATCTTTCAAGTGTGAGGTAGGCAGTTTTCTCTTAAATGATGAGCTGCTTGATGGCAGTAAAAGTGCAGAATAAGACCTCTATTGTTATACATTTAAGTTGTCTGTTCTCAACCCTTTATGCTTACTTGTTGTGTTCTGCAGATGAATTGATGATGAAATAAATCAGTCTTTCACACAAACCCTCCACTTTCTCTATCATTCTGCGTTACCCTATGTTTGCAAGCGGACTCACACAGTATTACAAGCCACAGCATCTCAGCAGCAACGTAGGAAGTGGCAGGCATGCCTACAAAATTAGTAGCTCAAAGTGTAAATCAATCGCCGGACTAGTAAATCATATAAGAAATGGTAATTAGCACTTAAGCTGTACAGAAGACGGTCAGTTATTTTGGGACACGGGTTGATTTTCCACTGTGTATACAAGGAATAGTTCTTTATGCAAAAGATGATGTTGAATGCTTCTTTTTCTATCACGTAGCTCTCGTTTTTCATTAGCGATAATGCTCTGCTTGGATAAGTGGCCATTTTCCTACTCTGTTTTAGACTCCTTTTAAGAAAAGAATGACGTACAATCTGACCGGACGTGCATTGGCAATGATGCTAGGCTCCCTTTTAATATCCAACGCAAACGATTGGTTTAGGTAATTTAGTCATCTAAATGAATTTCCCCGTTATTCTCAAAGAACTCAGAATAGGTGTCTTTTTTGTTGCGTTATAAAGTCTGCTATAGATATTAAATGATGCATTTCACATGCATTGGTTATTTTTGTTACATTCTCAACGTTTGTCTTTTTCATCATAGGTGTTCGTTTGCCTTATCTTGACAATACAAACACAGAAACACAGTTTGATGGAAAAGGCAGTTTGTTTTGCAATTTGTGATCTAATCATTTAAGCCCACTTTCTAAAATTTCATCTTTCTGACTGCGACAAAAGGCCGTTTGAAATTGTAAATTGTCATTGCGTTTTTAAGTTCAGAAGAGCCAGGAAACTTAAGCGTTATTTTGGTTTGCAGCACATGGACTGAGAGAAAGAGTTACAATGTCATTTCAGACAAATACTTATGCAAGACACAGTTCTCGACTAAAAAACGCCTTGTTCATACCCGTAGTTGGGTCATCAAGCCACACGCGGCTCTTAACAAGTTTTTCCATGTGTCTCAATTCTATACCAATGATACAAGCTCGGTTGCTGAGAAATTGTGACGTGTTGATGCAGATTTTTCTCGGTCTGCCAATGGTGTGATGTCTATGCGTCTGTTTCCGCAGTCTATTCGGATCCCTCACTCCGATAATAGAGGCCTCTTTCAATTTATACCTGTTTACAGCGTACCATCTCCATCAAGGGCGCGAGTCCACAATAAGGATGGATCTTTCGGATGTGTTGTCACCAGCCGATGTAGGATACATGGCGCAAGATCCGAGTATAATATCCATCAAGATTAGTCTTGTCGTTTTAGTAAGATTCTATTCCTCTGAGCCGTACAAGTTCAACTGCTTTTACAGAGTTTGTAACTTAAGGCGGTACTTAGTGTGCTTTATAAACTAAAGACGATATGAAACATATGTCCCTGGTTAGCTGATTTGACGAAATGCCAAGCTTAGTGAGTTTTCAGCCACTTGCTACTGACTAGCATATAACATTGAACGGATATCTGGGCTGAATAAAACGAGGTTAATGACACATCGAGAATTCGGCGTCTGTGAAATTTTTAAGTATTAAGGGAAAATGTTGCGTGCCATTCAACACAAGGTTTCTTTGGCGCTCTTTATAGTACATCTGGCTGTTAGTGTAAATAGAGTTGCTGCGTCAATATTTATTACAATATTATCTTTTGTTACTAACAACAATAAGGTAGTCGTTTAGACCTTTGGCGAACTTCATAAAGCGACGTACATCATCAACAGAGACAAGCTACAATCAGTTTTCAAAATTGTTGGACCCGAACAAAACCCCACAATTTTCGCCCCCTTGCCCTATGCAATGCTGATTTCTTTGAGTTGCCCATTTTTAATATGTTTCGATGGTAGAAATAGTCTTATAAACAACCAAAATTGACAGAAGGGAGATGGGGAGGTTACGTAACTTTTCGCCATTGTGAACTAATTGTTTTGTAATTGATTGTAGAAACGATGCTACATACCGGACAGGCATTAAATAAGCTGATAAAATCACCTTGTTGGTTATGTGATAAATAGTCTAGTCATTATTTGCGACCTGTATTTATTACGTCTAGACATTTACACAACATAATTATTCTGTTGACTAGTAACTGGTACCTACAATGGAATCCACAACCATGCTGGATATGCATAAGAATATTATGAAGTTGTGTATCATAAATGAAAAGTTCACTAACAATTGAACGATGCAGTACGTCGAGTACATACAAGTAGCCAAAATGTCATGATGGTAATGTTGCTATAAACAATTTCAGTATTAAATGTATCGCCTTGAAAAGGAAAACATCATCCAACGGTTCGTGAATGTCTAGAACAGCGAAAAAGTACTGGGGGTGACTGGCGACGACAATGTGTTTCCAACATTGAGAGAAAATCCGGATGAGCTTGATTGTGACGCATCGTCGCCGCTATTCAAGCCAAAAGGGGCCCAGTTATGATTACTGGTTTCTTGGAAACCTCCTAAAAAAGGCAAGAGCAATATGTTACAGAGCTCTTATACTTATACGAAAGTAGGCAAGAAACCAGATAATGCAAGTCCATTGCTAAGCCAGGAAGTTACACCTTCTATTGATAAAACGTTTTCTAATGGTAAAAAACTGAAAAATTGTTTTAAGTGACACTTAACAACTAAAAGCACTCTTGCATTCAACTTGAAATCTGCGCATTTCAAGCAGCGCATAGCACGGAAACGAGATGAAGCATGTACGTTTTGCAACAAAGTTATCGTCGTCGTAGGTAGCTAGTTTTATTCTCCAAAAGCTAGGTTGCTCATATAGACTCTATCATGGACTAAAAACATAAACCCATTTTCATTTAGTGAGTAAAAGTTAAGCATCCGGCCTTTAAGAACTAGCAGCTGGAGGAGTAAAGGTTTGCTCTATATTTTACTACTGATGTGTGGAGACATAGAAACATGTCCTGGACCTACACCA